>JANHGB010085816.1:0-158207 GCA_026283785.1 Coracopsis vasa
TGAGAAAGTTGGGGCTGTTCAGCCTGGAGAAGAGAAGGCTGCATGGAGACCTCATAGCAGCCTTCCAATATCTGAAGGGGGCCTGTAAAGATCCTGGGGAGGGACTCTTCATTAGGGACTGTAGTGATAGCACAAGGGGTAAAGGGTTAAAACTTAAAAAGGAGACGTTTAGATTGGATATAATGAATAAGTTCTTTATTGTTAGGGTGGTGAGGCACTGGAATGGGTTGCCCAGGAAAGTTGTGAATGCTCCATCCCTGGCGATGTTCAAGCCTTGGGTGATATGATTTAGTGTAAGGTGTCCCTGCCCGTGGCGGGGGGGTTTGAACTGGATGATTTTAAGGTCCTTTCCAACCCTAACTATTCTATGATTCTATGATTCTAATTTACATATTCCAGTGACACATTATACACCATTTTAAAACAATACTTCGGGTTATAATTATTTGTACCTCCAATAGTTTCATAAAGAAAATTAAATTTAGAACAAGTTCTTAATAAGGATATGATGCCTTTTAATCTTAATTACTTTAATCACACATTATATACATTGTTATACATTAACCTATATGCCAATTAAATCATTTAGTGGTACTGTTTTGGTATTAAATTTGTAACAGGCAAATTGGTGTAAGTAAACACACATATTCACTGAACCTCCTGTTCCCATACTATCATTCACCCAGATTAATTTCGTCTTGAAAATGGCCACAACATCTGCATGCACATAAATAGATATCAAGGCTGAGATGAACTCTCTATTTAAAACCTTATTGTAATTGCTGAGTTGCTCAGGCAACATTCAGAGAAGATGTAATTTTCAAGATCCTCTGTCTATATTGAACAATAACAAGTTTTAATACGTACATATTTAAAAAGGAATGGGTCCTGATTTTTTTCAAAATTTATTTTAAATCAGTTCTTTGAACTTATTTGGAAGACTACCACTTAAAAACAATTAGTAGTTCCTGAAAATTTGTGAAACAGTTTTAGTTTTACCTGTTAGATGGGGCCAAGAAGAAAGCATTCTAAGTTTATACACCTCCATCTAATCTCTTGCTCATGCACTTGTGTGTGCATATATATATTTCTCAGGGAACCATCAAGAAATATGTATCTGCTACCTTTAATTTCAGTGCAAAAATGATGACAGAAACTAGATACAGTGGAAATTATTAAAGAAAGGGCATTCTTTAACAACCTGTGTGTCATATTTTGGGTGTGCTATACACCCAGCTGGGTAGTCACTGATGCCAGCTACTTGATGTGTGTAGGTTCCAATATTTAATGAATGCAAAATAAAATATCATCAGACAAGACAATGTGCATATTTTTCCTTCCTTCTCTGCTTTCTCTTTACTATACAACCATGGAAATACTCATGATTCAGCTCATCCTGACCAAAACTTTGTGTTTTCACACGGTTTTGACATTCATGGACTTAAGAATTTAATTCTACCAGATTCCTAGTATTAAAATCTTCAGGCTTTTTTTAGCTCTTCAATGTCTCTACTTATCAAATCTCTGCCATAAAGATTCTAATGGTCTAATAATATTTTTACCAATTTTTTTAAGCTTAAATGCATAGATACTTCCCAGAGGAAATAGGAACAATTCTAATGTAAAAGTCTTATGTGTATCCATGCATCTCTGTGGCGAGGAAATGTCTGAAAATACATGAAACCTGAAAGACACTTCATGAGAGTAACACAGAAACTAGGAACTGCCATTTCTGTGTGTAGCTATAACATATATGTGGAATTGTTTATGAATGTTAAACTACATTAGTTTCCTTTGATCATGAGAACCTATATAATAGATTTAATGTATTTTCTGTAATGCAGGGCTGTACACAGGGGTTTAACATTCTTTTATTTTAGAGTCTTAATGAAAAGCAATCTCAAAATTTATTTTAGATGAAAAATCAAACTTTTATTTTAGTATTTATTTAGTTATTGTATATTAAGAAGAATTTTATCAGTACATGAAAACAGGTTAGGACAGAAACAGCTATTTGTTCTTTAGTGGAATAATATAGGAGGAAATGTCATGAGCATCAAACTAATTCCTGTGCAGAGTTAAAGATCCTATCAGACTGAGTGTCATCACTATTAACATGATTGGAGCATCTGCATACAAATCCAAATCTAGTCTAATGTCAGTAGAAGTTCTTACTCATAGAAAATTCACTACAATGCCTCCTGAACTTTAATGGAAAAGAGCTGAAATAGTTTATAATTTACAATGTTGCATTTGTTAGTTTTTCTTTTGTGCATAAATTTTATTCTATAGTTAGGAAAAAATAAAATCTGTAAGCATATGTGTTAACTTTGAAAAGGACAGCTATCCTGACAATACATATTGAGAACTGACTCAGAGTTCTCTGCAGTCAGGAGAGAACATGGTGCCTCTGTAAAGGCCCAGAGGAATCATTAAATACCAGTCTATTTTAGACACTCAGTTGCTAACATAACGACACAATATTGTAACCAGGATAGTTAATGCTCTTTTCTACATACAAAGAAATGTGTCTATTACTAAACCATTTCCAAGGACCTAAGGAGGCAGGAACATATATTTATTTTGAGATAACCATACATTCTAAACTACATCCAATCCATCCACTCACTAAATGTCAGTAGTGTGGCTACGTGGAACTCCTTTGACAGGCTGCATCAAAAGGAGCATGGCCAGCAGGTAAAGAGAAGTGATTCTCCCCCTTTACTCCACTATTGTGAGACCCTACCTGCAGTACTGCATTCAGCTCTGCTGTCCCCAGCACAAGAAGGACATGTACCTGCTCGAGTAAGTTCAGAGGTGTCCATGAAGATGATCAGGGGACTGAGCACCTCTGCTATAGAAATAGGCTGAGAGAATTAGGCTTGTTCAGCCTAGAGAAGAGAAGGCTTTGGAGAGACCTTAGAGCAGACTTCCAATACCTACAGGGACAGACTACAAGAAATTTGGAGAGGGACTTTTTACAAGGGCATGTAGTGCTAGGAAAAGGGGGAATGGCTTTAAATGGAAGGACACAGATTAAGATTAGCTATTACAAAGAAATTTTTTATTATGAGGGTGGTGAGACACTGGAACAAGCTGCCCAGAGAAGTTGTGCCTTCCCCATCCCCTGCAGTGTTCAAGACCAGGTTGGACGGGACTTTGAGCAACCTGGTCTTGTGAAAGGTGTCCCTGACCATGGCAGAGGGGTTGGAACTAGATGATCTCTAAGGTCCTTTGCAATTCAAACCATTCTGTGATTCTATGATGCCCGTTGAAAACCTGGTGATGCTCAAGTCATTTGTTTGTAATCACAAAAGATGTTCAGAAAAGAGTCAGGGTGAAAATTTCTGGAATGGTGACCTTGCAAGCTGCTCAAACTTCTGTTCTTTTATTAGTCTATCAGAAAAACGAATAAATCCAATCCATCTTTACATAATGAGGCTGCTGGTATTGTCCATAACACTTCCAGGATTTGCCACCAGTAGAAGGAACTAAACTATGCTGCAAATAATACCTTCACATAGTACATAAGTTTTTACAGAAAGGAGCAGTAAGAATTATCAGAAGTAAGAATTATCAGAAGTAAAGAAAATAATACTAACATAAGGAAACAGTGCAATCTGATTACCACAATATTACCAAGTTAATGGAGAGGGAGGGAGAAATGCACAACAAAATAAGCGTCTGGAACTAGAAACTAACACCACTCAGATAGGCAATAAGACAAAAGAAAAGTGTCAGTGTAATTTACAAGTTGAAGAGTTAGTTTATCAAAGATAAATCTATTTTCCCTTCAAAATTTTAAAATCAAGATCAGAATAATGTTTATGCAAGAAGTATTTCTTTCAGAGTGGCAAAGGATGGATTCTTTGCTTGCAAGATCTCTCTTCTTCAACAGCACTGTGGGATTCAAAGCAAAAAGTTAATTCAGAGAAGCCTGTATTGTGTAGGTCTGATTATTTAATCTCAATAATACTTTGATTCTTAATGTTTATTGCCCTCAGCAGCAAGAGGCTATTCCACAAGCTCCTGCTTCCCTTCTCTTACACACTCAATGCCAACCATCCTGCTGCAGTGGAGCACAGTCAAGGTGTGCTTGAACATATAACCCTGCAGTTACCTTTGCAGCTGACCCAATGTTGCTCTGAGATGAGATCATGCCCAGAGATGTTGGATTTATTTTGTATTTTTTTCCCAAAGTAATGTTTTTAGAAACTTGAACTTAACTCAGCACTGGAAATACTATATTCCGTAGCAGCAACAGTAACAGTGTACACCACCTGTGGTTTTCAATTTTTAGGTATATTTAATGGGTATTTGGGGAAAGTTACTGTTGACTCTGTGAAACAATACAACTCTGCAAATAATACTTGTGTGTTTACACTTCCACAATACATATTACTTTGCTTCTTTTTCCATTCTCCATTTTATGTTTGTTTCTGTGCTTCTGTGTGTGTATGTGTAAGAACATCAATTACTGCATTTTGGAGGTTTTGAGTAGGTTGTGAATGAGACTAAAGCAGACAGAGACAAAACACAATTAATATTGGAAACTCAAAAAGGAAGTCAAAATCCAGCAATTCTCATCTTATTTAGAGGAGCAGAATAAAATTTGCATAAAATTTGCCAAACCTCAATAATGCATAGCATCTACATTTTGTTTAAAGCTGAAGTACTTAAAAAAATACATACACATTTTGTCTTAGTTTTGTATTTTCTTATATAAAATGTAGAAACCTACACACTCTTCTGATATATTTTAAAAAACACAAAAGATGCAATATATCAGATCAATTCCACTTCCTGGCAGTGGAATAATCTGAAAGCAATTCCAATTACTACTGTGGTTGAAGAGCTATTTATTATGATGAAGAGCTGTGTTAGCATCATCAAATGTACTTTCAAACTCCTATGTAGTATTTATAAAGCTGAAACAACATTTCAAGACAAAACTTCAATAAAAGATAGAAATTTGTGTAAATAAGTTCCCATGAACTAGATACTATAAGACTGATTGGAAGCAAGAGAGGAAAGTGTCCTTTGGAATATGTAAGTATTTATTTACTGCCTTAATATAGTCCTTCCATTTTTCTGTCAGCCCAGGCTATAGGTTACTCATCTCCATAGTTACACATTGCTATCCCTGAAAGGTACTAGGTAAATAGAAAAAAAACTAGAGAAATTACAAAGGAAATGAGGCTGACACAAAGGCTGGAGGACAAATCCTGTGATGAAGGACTGAGTGAGGTGAATTCATATAATTTAGAATTGTGAATACTAAGGGAATATTATGTGTTTTCAACAGTCTACAGATGCCCTCACAGTGACAGTTTACGAGATAAAAGTCTCAATCACAGTCTCAAGAAATGACAGACAAAGAACAATATCTTGAGGCTAAGAAAAGCTTAGACAGATATTGGGAAAGTTATTAATAGTGTAAAGTTATTGAATAATGTTGTAGCCTATATAGTACAAAGAGATATTGTGGCACTTCGACTACCTACGCTTGAGAACAGCTCAGATCAGAAATTATAGGAATAGTGAATGAAACAATCTTCAACAACATAGATGCCAACTAAATTAAACCACTTCCTTTTGTCACTAAAGTATTGTTGCTTTGGAACTAAAGCACATATTCCCTAAAGTACCTCTTAAGGAAAGCAACATCCAATCATACACAGTAAATAAGTGTAGCTTTCTCCTCCTGAGTTAATATGCAAAATCATGATTCAAGAGCAGTACATTAATAAGAAATAGCACAGATAGGAGTATCTGAGGGTTTTAGCAGTTGTTAAAAGGAAAAAATGTCCTTTAATGCAATACTGAAATTGACCCCTAGAAGAGAAAAATAATGTTAGCAGAGGTAAATTATTTTTATTCCTCAGAAAAGATAATAGTTGACAAGCTGGCAAACCCAGTCACAAAACATAATTGTATTAGGATTTATCTATTTGACCAGAACTATGTAAGTATAACCCTAGTAAAATGAGTACA
Organism: Coracopsis vasa; assembly: GCA_026283785.1. NCBI lineage: Eukaryota > Metazoa > Chordata > Aves > Psittaciformes > Psittacidae > Coracopsis > Coracopsis vasa. The sequence continues at coordinate 5,995 of JANHGB010085816.1, forward strand.
GATTGAATGGACCTCAAGTCCGAATTATCAGTGCCCTGTGAGGTTGATGTATCCTTCATATCAACTCTAAGATCCTTTGGCTCATGCTGAACAAAGCTTACATTTCCATTTTCATTTCCTTTACCCTTGCCCTGTACCTAAATCTTTTGTACGACAGAGCCATCATTATATATCAGTTAAAAGTATTTTGTTTTTCATAAAAAGACAGAAAGACATTCAGCTACCTCATTGCCCTTAAGAATACTTTTCAAAGGTTTGGTAGGTGATTCAGGTACCTATTTAGAGATCAGAAAATACATAACATGTTTGAAATCTTATTAATAGTTCTTTCATTTAGTCAATCAAAAAACCTTTGGAATGGTTATTGTTCATAACAGGTATCACAGACTCACCCTCATTTACACACTTACTTCTCATATCAGGCAGTTCTCATGACATCTAAGCTTATTTTACTGTAGGGCATGGTTCAGGAGTGTAGCAATTTAGAAGCTTCCGTATTCTGAGTAAAACAGTTAAAGCCAAGTGAATGCTCACATGAAGGGATATTTTCTCAAACTAGGGTGATTTTTTTAATGATTTTATTTAAAATAAGGTAACACCAACGAAGAAATAAGTCCTCTTTAAAAAACGTCTAAAAAAAAAACAAATCAAAACAAAATAAACCCCAAAATGAACCCCTTCTAGGTTAAGATAAAATTGTAGATATTTCTAGTAAGAGAACGGATATCTCTTGACCGTATCTTCTTTTACAAAGACATAAACTGGTGAAGAGTTTCAGATATCAATACTAAAAGAACAATTTTATATTTTTAACAAAAAAGGAAAAAAAAGGGGGGGGAGAAAATCTCCATCTCTCATCATAATAGGAATTCTACAGAAAATCAGTCCTGATACATGGAGATGAGATCTGCCTAGCTAGCAGAACCTTGCATTATTTCCTCAGTTCTGAAGATGTCTGTGAAGAAGGCAGGACTAGTTCCTGGGCCTTGTGACCCTTTCCTTCTGCTAATAAAACCATGATCTTATTCCCTGAGTGCTGTTAATACAACATTTTTCCCCTGAATGTTAGAAAGAAAAATAAATTAATGATCCTTCAAACATTTACATTGTTAACAAATTGAAATCTCATGACAGCTTTTTCTTCCTACAGACCCCTGTGTATGTTATTACCGTATACTTTGTAAGATTTGAAAATCTGTTGGGTTTTGATTCACAAAAGAATTAATCTTAAGAACTTACATGCTTACTTTATTTCAAAAACAGATATACTCTAGTCAGTTATATTTGTAAAGCATTACCAAAACAGTGTCTCATTAAAATGAGAATATGCAAAAAATTTTGTCTATATATGCTATTCTACATCTAGGCATCTATTTGAAACCATAAATCTGGTTTCATATCCTCTAGCATCCACAGTTAGTTATCTTATTCTACATTATGAGAGAATACATCAATTTTCACAATATAATGTAATCAGTGGAAAATAAATATTCATGAATATGAATAATGAACAAAAAATAATATTCTGCTAAAAGCTTGACATCTACCCTGAGAAAAGAATTTTATTAACATATGAAAGTGACCTCTAGCTTTAAATGGGCTTCTTCCAACTTAATATTAAAATGTGTGACCTAACCTCCTTCTGCATAATACCTAATTAAAACTGCTGTATTATTCATATGTTACAGATATGAAGCAGAAGTCTTATGTGGCCTACTTAGGGAGAAGCTTCTGTAATAAAAATGTTACTCTTAGATTTAAAAGGTCTGTATCACTTATAGCTCAAATAACATGTTTGACTACATTTCCAATAATTTCAAGTTGCATAAAATGCGTTTTATATGTCATTGAATTTGCTCTACAAAAAACAATTAGCAAAAAAGGCACTACTCCATAATTACAACCAATACCTCACTATCAGCAACAAAAAAATAATTAAGTCAATGTAAGTAGATACATTTATTGTGCCTGCAACTAGATTTGCTCTGTCTAATACAATAAAAATCTCACATTTTTATTTGTCAAGTAAAATTTTCTACAGTTCTTGGGCTACTTTGTCTTTTTCATCTTTTCATTTTTCCTCACTTAATACATCTCCTTTTGTAAACACCATTTCCATGCTAGGTAATTCCAGACTCTGCCTAATGTCAGGCAAAACACAAATTTTCAAGCATACTGAAATTATCTTGTCTGCTTTTCCACTAATTTAATGGTACTGCTTTTTCTCAGATACTTGTGGACTGTGATCAAACAAAAACCAGCGTTTAAAGTTTGCTGAACAGTTAGGGTTATAAAAGGAAGTATAAGTAAGTGACTGATATGTGGCAAAGACGAAAGTTTTTCTCTTGAAATTATTGATCACTTCCTTCTAATGAGGCAGCAGATAGCAACCTCACCACACTTGTCATATGGAACTGTTAGCAATGGCCTTACAAGTAAGCTAGAAGGGTCCAAACACCTAAGACCTAATCACAGCTCTGAAGCCAGTTCACTATATCTCTTTGGACAAGAGACTGTGTATGCCTCAACGAGACTACCTATGAGTGTGAAGATAACTGTATTTATTCTCATATTTCTAAAGGATACTAAGCTGATTCATTCTTCAAAGTGAAATTACACCCGTCATTAAGTGCATTCCTACGTCAAAAGAGATGGTATTACTTCTTTCTTAACTAGCCATATGGATAAGAAAAGCATTATAAATGTTTATTAAATCAAAGAAGGCATTTCAGGGAAGATTAAGGTCAAAACACATTTTACTATTAAGAGAAAAGAAAAACAACACAAAACCCGAATATATCTTAGAAAAAAACATGAATTCAAAATAAGAATTATTTAAGACAACTGAGTATTCATTTACTTATGGTAAAAAATAAATGTGACTACTTAAGACTGTTATACATCTTTCTTTTATTTATTTGTATTTATAACCATTCTACAATTCTATGATATAGAGGTTGTATAAAAACGCAATCATGTGATCTTAGAAGACATAAAACACCAATAATACATTTTCTTTACTGGGGCAGGTGATTGCGTTTAAGTTTGGGGAGTCTAAGTTTTATGAAGATGTAAAACTAACTTTCTTTCTTTCACTCTTACAAAGTATATTTTCTCACTTTCTTTCTCAAGCCTTTTTACTTGCTTTCAAGTGAAAGCAAGTCAATACACAACCTTGCCCATGTATAGAAGAATCTATTCAACTTTAGCAGAGTGCCTTGTCATTGTCAAAAAGTTGTCATGGCAAGTAGTCCAATAAAGGTATAGCAGCACAAACTAATGTAGCTCAAAGAAATGGTTTTAAAAGCTGCCACAGTTGAAAATGTTAAAGACACATCAGTTCATGTTATAATGAAAATGCAAACACATCTTTGCCTTTTATGAACAGAGGAAATGAGATTTTACTGTATTACTATAGTTGAACAGGTTATGCTTTATTGCAAGGCTAGTTCAATAATCGTACCCAAAGCACTTGAACCCAAATGAAAAACTACAGCTCTAAAATACAGCCTGAAGTCAAAGATTCATTGATTTTTGATGGGTTTTGAGTCTTATTTTCTTTTTGTTTCATTTTCTAAACTGCACTGAAAGTCCATCTGATGTCGATATTACTAATGAAATAATAAAATGAGTCTTTTCAGTACCTTTACAATTCAAGAGCACTTGGAGTCCATATGGGATAATACTTCTTCAGCAGGGCACTACCCTAGCTAGAGAACTGAGCAGAGTCTTTAAATAAGATAGACTCAAGCAGTATGCAACAACTTTCTTAAACACACAAGGTCTTTCCTGTGCTGCTACAGAGTTACACAGTAGATAGTAGAAGCCATGATAAAACACCCATTTTTTTTTCAAGTACCACATTTTCTTCCCCTTTAGTGAATAATCTAAAGTGAAGAGGGAGGGAAATACCCAGCTTTTTGTGCATCTACCCAATAGTGCCCTGTAACAGTAGTTTCAAGATCTGAAATATAAAATTTGTTTATTTTTTCCTCATCATATATTATTATGTGTTAATACCATGCATGAGTCTACTCAGCCCTCTGATAATTCCTCCATAGCTTTGAAATTACAGATACAACAGAATTAGAGCTGCAACAGAAAAATTAATAATGCTTCAAGATTTTTCTTACATAACACTGGAGTGTGCAAAATTACCTCATTATCATTGAGTATTTGAATAAATAAGGGAAAACAAGGGTCACACAGACCGGCAAAATTCCAGTTGCTTCCTGGAACAGATCAAATCTTGCTGCCACTTTTGCAAAGCAAATGGTTATGTAATTGCCTAAGAGCATGTCAGTTCAGTCTTTCACAAAGCACACTTTCACATGCTGCCTGTACTTACAGCAAATTTGATTTTTATATTTGAGATGAAATCTTGCAGATTTTATGTATGGCAGAAGTCTAGTAGTAAAATTCCTCAACACACGATGGAAACACCAGCCTAAGGTTATCTGGATCAATAGTTCAAGAAACAGTGGCCCCTGTGATCATACATTAAACAGGTACTCTAAACACAGAACTGAAGTGTTTCTGAATAATGCAGTATATATGCCCTATGCAGTACACACCTCTTAGAGAATAATGAGGTTGAGAAGCTGCTGGCATGACATATATGATTTGTCTAACACAGACAACCCCAATTTAATAGTTTTACAAGGTTTCACAATGTGTTCATCAAGAAGACTTTTCAAAATCATATCATCCATCTTGTCTTAAAGGCAACACGATTTTCATCAGAAGACACAGAACAGGAACTGAAGATTCCTGACACAAGAGTTTTAGTTAAAAATTGGTTCTGTGGAAATCTGATTATGTAGAGAGTTAAAAAAAGCTAGGAAATCAGTTCTAGTTGTGATTTCTTTTGTTTGCTGCGTCATATTTGTGCTTTTCAACAAGTCTAAGCTTTTGAAAAAATCAGAACATCCTTTCCATCCTTTCCTCAGAAGGATTTCAGAGTGTCTGGATAGCTCAGAAGTGAAATGAATTTGAAATTAACACACAGAGAAAGACTAAGCCATCTCAGTAAAATGATGCAATACAGAAAGTATGCTGAAATAAATTATGAGCTTCAGTGTAAATTCAATGGACACTTGAAGATATCAGAGATCTGCAATTGCAGAGCCAAGATCAAGAATAACAGGTAATAAATTACAAAAAAAGAATTAATTAATCAAAGATTCACACTGAAAGCATGAGATATTGAAGGTCTTGTGGTAATACAAAAAGTTAAATAAAAATGGAAGGATGATTTTAGAATTAACGTCATAATTAACAGCCTGCATTTTGTCCTTTAATTTACAACATTCCATTCTTCTTCTCAGCATTTCCTTTTTCATTCCAAAGGAAACTTTTAGAGTGACAGCTGGTTCAGTTGTTCATCATTTGTGTGGAAGCATTGATGGAGTGAGGTTAGCAAGGTATTAGAACTCCAATGTTTCCCATACATCATCATTCCCAAAAAGTAACATGTTGTAGACTGAATCAATAAAGAGTTTTCAACTTTAACAACAACATAATATTTTCTGAAAATGTACCCTATTGCATAACAGAAAGCAATTTTGAAATAATTTAATGAAACTAGCAGACAGCTTGCTCTGTAGCATGCCATGCTGAGACAAAGTTATAAAAGCTGTGATGTGACATTATTGTTTGTTAACATTTTCCCATGAGCCTTCTTTCTGATGTCATTTGAGAGTAAGTCATTTAGTGATACTGAATTTATTTGCACAGATGTTTTTTTCATATTTATTTTACCACTGAGGCTATGTAAACATAAAATATGGCTGAGCTAAATGCAATTCTTAATATCAGTAGGTTCTGCATATTGCCGACAAGGTACATATTGCTGACTCATTCAACTGCAACAAAAATCACATTTAGATCGCATATAGCATTTGAATTATTCAAAGCAGCTAGCATACTGAATACATTAATTTTTAAACATATGTGACAATTCAATTTTTATATTCAGAAGCAAAATTGCCACTTCATTTCTTGGCTCAGAGAAAAGAAGTTCCTAAAACATTAGAATGTTTTCAGGAAATATTTGTTACCACAAAAGTGCATATAGCAATCTAATTTTTACTCAGTCATCTATTAAACTTGCTTTTGCATAAATTGCAAGGCAATATATTTTCTTCTGTATACCGAAAAGAAATTATTAATGAAAAATATGACTAGAATAAAGTGAAAAGTTAAAAATGACTAAAATTTTCTAAGCAAAATTGCCATGAAAATATTTTTTAAAAAAATATCATTGTAACTGCAAATATTCCTTTAAAAATGTTTGTAGAGATTGCTTATTTCTTACTCCCTACATGCACATCTGAAGGTACCATGTGTATTTCTTTCTTACAATGATTTATAATATGTAGAGCATAATGCTCTAAAATAACCGCTGTAGAAGAATTTTTTTATAGGAGACAAAGAGGCTACAGAGCAGGTTACTTCTGAATTACAAAGTCATTACTTGGTATTTTTTGAGCCATGTGTGAAGAACCATATGAATAATGTGGGGGAGATTTTAAAGATCATAAAAGGTATTTAGTCATTTCCACATTACATGTAAGCCTTTATAACATTTCCCCATAATAAACAACAGTCTCATGCTTCTGTAGTACTTATGAATCTATGAAAAGATAATATTTCTAACTTTCCCCTTTTCTTACTTTTTCTGTCTCCACTACTCCAAATGGTCTTAAGCATTACAGGAAACTTAGACCCTTGGAGGGAACTTACTGACCCCTCCCACAGATCTGGAAAACGAGCTGATGAAATGTGGTCACTGCTCTGAGTGACGGTTTAGGACCAAGTCGTTTCCAAAAAAGTTGCTCAGAAACTGAAACCAATGATCTGTCGTAAACAGTACCCAAAATAGTAAGAAAGATGAAGCAGTTTGGAGAAATCTGTGCTACAGAGCCAGCAGAATATGGTTTTGGTCAAGTTCCAAGGTCTACATCTGTTGGGGGACTTACTGTAGAGATTCATAATCAGCAGGGAACACATAAGCACTGTGGAACAAAGTGACCTGAAAATTAGAGAGTCACAGGCACGCTTGACAACTAATGATTTTCATTTAGGAGCAACTCTGTGAAAGAACAAAGCAAGCAAAGAACAGAGAAGATTATAGGGATTTATCCACTTAAACTCAGTGAAGAAAGAGATAAAAAAGAAAAGCAACCCAAAATATTTTGCAGTACCTGAAATAATTTTTTAAGTTGAACCTTCAGACTAAAGTTGCACAGAAACTGACAGGTGATATCTCCTAGAAACTCCAGGTTTTCTGCTTTACGTAGGTAGCACTTACACTTTGCCTCATCTCTGGCGTCATATTTTATCTTGATACTACAGTAGAATCAAAAAGTAATTCCATTACATATCTCTTGCACATTGTGATTTGTTAAAGCAGCTTCTCTAGATCAGCAGACACAGAAGGTTGCTATTTCATACTTTCAATTCTTTATGAATTTTCACAAAATTTCAGTAGAAGGCTCACTATTCACAAAAGCATTCACTTCCAGGAAATCAGAAGTGGCCCTGACCTAAACAGGTTATTACACAGGATACCCAGCAATTTTTGTAAAATGGCCTTTGCTTTTCCTGCTTCAAAGTTATGGGATATGCTTTGATCTATTATGAAGTAATGTCTCTTTTATTTTCCTTTACTGGTTTCAAAAGACAAATGTTTCACTGTCTTTTTCTGAAATACCTCTGTGCATGAATTTTGTTTTCTGTTTCCTCACAATGATGTGACCTCATTTGTTGAACAGTGTTTTACACTGCTTGGCCTTTTTTTTTTTCCTTTTGTATGTACCAATTCACTTATATTTATCATACATGATTTAGACAGCTTTGGTGTTTTCCCTGCTAAAAAATTCAAACCTTAAAACGATGGCTAGTATTTAACTAGATTTCTTTAAACTATATACAGTTCTAATTTTAGAAGCATCATCATTTTTACTTTTACTTAGAAAGTTAACATAAAGGCTGCAACGTAACTCCACTACTCCAATGGGACCATCAAATTAAATTTATGTTTGGTTTTTGTTCTTAAATTTGGAAGTATAAATTTAGCCCTTGTGTTGTGATTTAAGCCCAGCCAGCAACCCAGAACCACGCAGCCGCTCTCTCACTCCCCCCCTTTTTTCCTCCCCCCGCTCCTGGAGGGACGGGGAGGAGAATCGAAAGAATCCAGCTCCCACGGGTTGAGATAAGAACAGTCCAGTAAGTAAGGTATAACACAAACCACTACTGCTACCACCAATAATAATAATGATAAGGGAAATAACAAGGGGAGAGAATACAACTGATCACCACCCACCAACTGATACCCAGCCCAACCTGAGCAGTGATCTAGCCCTTCCGGGTAACTGCCTCCAGTTTATATACTGGGCATGATGTGCTGTGGTATGGAATACCCCTTTGGTTAGTTTGGATCAGTTGTCCTGTCTGTGCTTCCTTCCGGCTTCCCCTTCTCCCTGACAGAGCATGAGACTCAGAAAGTCCTTGGTCGGAGTAAACATTACTGAGTAACAACTAAAACCACTGGTGTTATCAGTGTTCTTCCGAGGCTGAAAGTCAAAACCACAGCACTGCACCACCTACTAAGAAGGAGAAACTATATATGCTATAGCTGAACCCAGGACATCTAGAAATAAGCTGCACCACAAACCATTCTGGTGTCAGTGTTTGTGCTGAGAAGATTTCTTCTGCAGCATAATTACATTTAATTTAGTTTAGTAGGTTGATTTGAATAACAGTTAAAGTTGCATAGAACTTTTGGGCAAGCCCACCAGATTAGATTGACTGTATCTCAATTAAAATTTAACTGAAATAATGTGTGAAACAAAAATGTGTGATGTCTTTAAAGAATACTGTAAAAATGGAATTTGATTTTTGAACCCCATTTTGCAAGAGGTTTTTTTTTTTGACAGTTTGCTAGTACTCATTTAGGTAAAACTAATGATAAGGCTGTTAAATCATTAACAGGTGGCTTTTCTCATAGTAATTAACATCTCATGCCGAAGGTGTTGAGTTAGTGGCCTTCCCTTTAAAACACAGAAGCAGGATATGCTTCTCCACTGCAGATGCCTTAGCTGCATTTTCAGTATTGTCCTCTGCCACTCTGGGCTTGCTGCAGTTCCTTGAGCTGTGCAGGCAATGGAGAAATCAAGTACAGGAAAGTGATTTAAATCTCAGGATGTGGTAGGATGGTGATGAAAAAGTGATCAGAAGTCTGCAGTGGAGGTCTGCAGTGGAGGTCTGCAAAAATTAACTCTTGCAGTAGAATTGTCCAGCTATGTGACATTTCAGTACAATTAGCAGCTGTGTTATCAGAGCCCCAAACCTGCTCCAGTCTAGAGGTATCCATGGCTTCTGCGCAACTTCTGAGTGCTGGCTATGTTGACGAGCTGTCTTCCAGCTTCCAGTTGTCATCCTGCCTGCACTGATGATTGGGCTATCTCTAATGTAGCCTGAGTACCCTCCTGTTCTTTTGTACCATAACGGCAGGGGATTGCTTTTAATTCTGCACAGATCATTTAAAGCATAAAGGAAGATTTAGATTCCTGCCCGCACTCCTCCTCAACCACTTTTTAATTTTCAAAACACAAGAAAGTAAAACTCGTTTATATAATAGAAGAATCCATTATAAATGATGGTGAACATTTGGCAGTTGACAGTTCATATATATGTGTCATACTTACAAAATAGATTTATCCTTTTAATAAGTGGTTAGTGGATTTTCTCCAATGGTTGTCCCTCTAGTGTTCCTTGCAGGAAATAAGTTTCGTCTCATGCCATAAAACAGTTACTTGTTGGTTCCCAAAGCTCACATTTTGAGTTAGACCTCAAATCAAGCAAAGGAAAAATCAGAGTATGGAAAACAGAGTTCAAGCATAGGCAATCTTAATTATCTTTATTTTTAGTTAATAGCATTTTATAAATCAATGGTGAATGTTACATTAAGAGGCATTTTTGTGATTTTGATACATTGGGGACATTTTTTCTCTGGCAGAAATATTATCTTTAAAACAACAACAAAACCCAGGAAATTTTTGCTGTATATTTCACTTAGGAAAAATCAGATGCATCTAGAACCTCTTCAGTAATTATGGTTTACTGCATGTTGACAGTTGCTCATATGAATTTTTTTTAGCTTTTATACATGAATTTTTCGTTAAGTTTTGTTGGGTTTGTTGTTGTAGAACCTCCAAAAAAAAAAAAAAGTCTCTAAATGACTTCACTCTTTCTGATAATCCAGTTGATGTGGCAAATGTATAAAAATCCTGCTAATGTAGGCTGAGACATATCCCAAAGTAGCTTGCTTCTTTAGTCAGAAAATCATAGAGCACTTAATAAACCTTCTTGAGAAACATATAATGATATTATGTTTGCTCAGATAGATCTCATTTAATCCTTTCAGTACCTTGCATTAGACTTGGAGGCTGTTATTTACTCTTGTGTGTTTCCAAGTACCAAATGATAAAGTTGGAAAAAGGAATTTATGTTAAATTGACTTCTAATAGAAAACTACTCTGCTGAAACTCAGAATTACATCTCTGTGATAAAGGACTACATCACTTTGACTTCCAGTCATATAAGTGACTAAATTCTTCCCGAAGATGTAATTAGGTATGTGTTACTTTCACACTGTTGGTGTATCAGTCTTTTCCCCTTCCACTTGTTAACTCTCCCCCAGGAAGAAGCATTAGTTCTTCAAACTATGTATGTGACATAGAATCATAGGGATAGTTTGGGCTGGAAGGGACCTTCAAAGGTCATCTAGTCCAACTCCTCTGCAATGAGCAGGGACATCATCAACTTTGTTAATCGCTTCTGCAACGCTGATGTGGAACTGACCCCATAGCAGCCAGATACAGAAAATTCTCCTGAGAAGCAGGTAAACATGAAGCAGTCCAGAACAATATTGTCAGTTTAGAAGGCTTGAAAGGTGGTCACAAAAACTAGAATCAAACTTTTTAAGTCTGTTGATGCTGCAAAAGTAAGCAGCATATCCCAAAAAGCAGTGCATGAGTTAGTTTCAGACTGAATTATTTTTCTATTGACCTTAACAACATCTGCCAATGGTACTTTTTCAAGGTTAAACTTGTACAGAAGTCATGATTCTCTGCTAATATCAAACAAGATTTCCAGAGGTCCCTTCCAATCCTAATGAGTCTGTGATTCTATAGGTAGAAAGCAGCCCTGAACAGGCAGTAGGAGGCTGTGTGAGATTCTAACATGATGTACATCAGAAGTGAGTACGGTTAAGTTGGTTCCAGTATGTTGTAATCTGGAAATCTGAGAACAGTTGATTCCAGGAGAGCTACAGCTCTTAGGAAGTGCAAACTGGCCTTCCTCTGCCCCATAGTGACCAAGTTGGTATTGAGGGTCTTAAAGCCATTTTCTAGGAGACTTAAAGCCGTTTTTGTAGGAGTAAATTCTTTACTCAATTATACATGCATGAACATGCAGAACTTGTGATTTAAGTTGTGAAGATTTAAAAGAAAAAGTTATTTTTAAAATTTTTTTACAATTTTAATATTTTTTTATAATTCTTTTTTTTAATGTTTTCACTAGAGGTAACATTTTATTAACCTTTATTTTATTAACCTTATATTTTATTAACCTTTGTGGGTTAAATAGCTGTTGGAGATGTTGGCAGGGAAATAATTTCTCTTCAGAGAGCCCTCAGTTTATCTGGCTTATTGACTGCGCTTAGATCAGGGACCAGCTTCAAGGATTCATTGCCAGTGTTTGCTGTCTGGAGTTTCTGCTTCTCCTGTCTCGTTCTACCAGCTTTTAGGTGAACAACCAGTAGCACATGCGGGGATAGTTACTTTGAGATTCTCTCACAGGTTTCTTGGAAAAAATACTTGTCCATTAGTTAACAATGGTTCTTATTTGTATGTACTTCCAGTACTCACTTTATAACAAGAGAATATTAGATATATGAAAACCAAGCAATGATTGGTTTATGTGTTGGTAAATCAGCAGTGGAAAGGAAAGACTGGGTAAGATTAGATACATCTTCCTGTTTGTAGAGTTTCTAATAAAAAGGAACGTTTTTGGGAAAATCTAGCTTATTGTAAAGATTTGAGAAGTCTTTACATGTAATGGCATTTTTCTTCATTTTTGAGGAAAGAATATGTATTCTAATGCAAATGTGAAACAAGGATCTTTCTTTGAATGCATTACTTATTCCTGATAACTGTCTTTCAGAATGTATTGAATCAGTAGGCTTTTGTTTGCTTTGCTTGTTTAATCAGAGCACTATATTCACTTAAAATCTGCTTGGGAAATCTACTGGGACAGCATTACTCTGAATCAAACTGATAACGGAAATTGATGAAGGAAGAATAGTACAATGTTGATGTGAGTAACAGCCTTTAAAACAATCAAATGAGATTTCAAACACAAATGGGATTTCTAATCATGTTTTCTTTAGGATTGCATCATATACAAAAGGAAATAGCACGTTATTGAAGTGTATTGCATGTCTAACTTGAACCAACAGCACAATTTACCTTATGTCATTAAGTCTTACACAAATAGACAGTATTTCCCCACAAGGGGAATATTTACTTCTGCTTGAAATATGAAATAGTAAGTCTAATAGAAATAGGAAAGTGTAATATATTGTAAAGCTATTTTGTGTGCCAACAGAGTTTCCAATAAGCCTAGTTTCTGCATTCAGCACCTCTGCTGTAAATAATTTGCAAAGATAATGGATATTGCAAAGTTTCTGTTGGACATAAAGGAAAAAAATTATGCTATGGGTCATAATTAGCATTGAACTTTATATATTGTTTGGTTTTTTAAGGTATATGAGCTGTAAAATAGATGGTAAGAACTCTAAAATCTTAGTTGTAGAGTCCTGGCAGTGTACTTGCTTTTGAGGTAGAGACACTTGGAGAAAAAAGGACAGGGTTTTGTTTACTGTTTTTATGAGAAGGCCTGACTTTGAAATTAAGTAAATGGCTGTGGCAGGTTTTTTGCACTGAGCAGTAGGAATCAGTGGTGTGTGGTGCCTGCTTGGAAAGAATGAAGTTAGAGATGAGAATTTTGTACTTAGCAACAAAAATAAGGTGCTGGTTTTCCTGTTTATGAGATGATTTCATTTCATGCCCTTTAAAGCATTTTGAAGAGTAGACAAATTGTAGATTGTTAATCAGCAATAATTTGGTTTATCCACAATCAAATATTTTTTTATTCCACTGATCCTTCTTGGTACAAGTTTTTGTTTCAAATTATTTTCGTTTTTTCCTTGAAGTTAAATGTCTACAAATGCATAGAAAATTCTGGATAAGGTTTTAACAATAAAGGAAAACATTACAGTAGCTGAAAATATATGCTGCTTTCCTGTGTTTATTGGAAATGCATTAACTGAGGAACCCTAGAGCAGCATTCATAACTGTTATGCATGACACCATTGAGTCACGTTTTATGACACCTGGGTCACGGTTTGTCCCCAGTTAGTATGCATAGCTGAGATCTTACTCTCTTTAAGGACATTCAACTGACTCCCAAAAGACAGAAAGTAGTAGTATCATGGTCAATATCTGCCTTCTATGCTTTAATTGGGGACATTTTTCTTTGAGAGATGCTTAGCTATGCCAAACTATTGTATTTTTGCTTACCTAGTGTTGCATTTTAAGAAACATTCCTCTTATATCTATATCTTTAATTGTTTTATAATACAGAATTCCCACTATAGTCTTCCATACATTTGAGATAAAACAAATTACCCAAACCCTTCCAGACCTTTTAAAGTACCTATTTAGATTTAAATAAATAAATAAACCCTTCTCATTTTAAAAATATTTATTACAGTATTTATTTCTGGATACACAAAATGATGTATCAGTTCTTCCAGGTTCATGGACTCAGATTATTTTGCCTTGAAGTGTGGCATAACAGCTCTTTTCACATTGTACTAGAGTTGGTTGTAGTAACTTCATTCTCTGATCTGACACTCCTGTCTACCTTTGCACTTGTATTCCCCCTTATCATTATTTTTAAAGGGTGACATTTTAATTTAATTTGAGGTCTGTTTAGATTATCTTTAATCCCCATTTTTAGCTGTTTGCATTTTCCTTTTTTTTTATTGCTTATAGCATTAAGGCATTTTCATAGTTCCAGGAATTTCTTTCACGTTTAACCTATGGCAATTTTGATTTTTCTTCTCATTGTTGCTGCAGGAGTAGTATGTTAGTTCTGTTCTGCTAATAATATTAATCACATCTCTGCTTATGCCAGGTTTTCGTTGTTTTGTTTTTCACAATACTCTGATAGCATCATGATATAAGAATGGTTTTTAGTGCAGAATTGATAGTCAGCTGTCCCTTTTAACAAATATTCTGAGTTGTCCGAATATGTCAAAAACCACTTCAGATTTTTTGTGGGCATTGTGAGAACAGTGCTATTTCACCTCCTCAGGCAGTACCCAGAGCTGACTGATCACCCTAGTAGATAATGGTTCACTATAACAGATGTTGTGAAGAAATAAATAAAATTAGATTCAGGAAAGTTCTGGCTTACCATAGCTGTTGTTATTTACCTAAGCAAAGTTTCTAGCACTAAAGGACCTTTCTCCTTAGCCTGAGTTCCTAAATGGCTTGCTTAATGAAGCAAAGCAGTTTGTAGCATCTCAGTGGTTTTGGGGAATGCTGTTGTTGTGGTTCTTCTTTTTTCCTAACCTAATTAGATTTAGTTGTAAGCTCAGCAAAGAAATCAGAAAATTTGGAAAAAAGCTGTAAGGATTCCAGACTTAAAAACTATTAAACACGTTTTTCAGCTCTTCAGAAGAGCTAAACAAGCCACATGTGAACAAAATTCATTCAATCATTGTGCCGTTTTATAGACTCACCGCTTCTAATGGAAACATGTGGGACAAGTATATGTCTTATTTTTACATGTGAAGAATTTAAAACTAGCTGGAGTTTCATGAAACTTTGAAGGGAAATACGCGTGTTCTGAGGGGAGGAGGAATTCAGTTATGAACTTAACTATCAACTCTAAATCCATGTGTTGATTTCCATGTAGATTCCTCTCTCATTATGGCTGGGGTAAGGGAAAAGTCAATCTGCTGCTTCTTTAACATTGTCCCCTGTGAACCTCTCATTTACTTAAGAACCTGGTGAGGAGAGCTGAAAAAGTGAAGAGGTGAAAGGTACTGGCAGATGGGTGTATTACATCTCCCGGTCCCTGTGCTATTGCTGTTACAGTGATACTAGTTTTGGATAGATGCATGGATCATCACACGAATAGGCTAAAAATAGGGACTTTATTGGTGTTTCTATGATATCCTGCCAAAGCCAGAAGTGACGGTGTTGAAAAGTGACACACATTCTTCCATGAAGAAGTAACATGTAGGAAAACTAGTAATAGGGCTTGCAGAATGACGTTACTTGCTAGAGTATTTGAAGATCTTACCATAAAAGCAGTCTGTGATTTTATCAAAATTATTATGGGCTCTTTTATGGGTATTTCTACACATTTTTTTGAGGGAAAGATTCGGATGAGGGGTTGAAGTGTACATGAAACGCTGCTATATCTCTAAAAATTCAGTGTAATTAATTTAAAATGGAGTCTCAAGAAGGCGGTGAATTTGGCAGAAACTCGGGAATAGCAACGACTGAGAAGTTTCACTTCTAATTTACTGTCACTTCACTGACAATCTCTACTTCTTTAACCTTATTAGCTGGAAGAGATGAAACCAAGAGATAGCAGAGAGCAATTGATGGCACTTTAACTCCCCACTAATATCTTTGTGAATGAAAGAGCTCTTTTGAAGACAGAGTGCAGCAACTGGATGACAGACCCTGTGATAATTGTGCACTTTTTAATGGCTTGGATCCTGAGAGGTCATGGCTCCACAGCTGGAGGAAAGCTAGCATTTCTGGAGGGAAAGGAGTTCTGTTGCCTCAGAAGTTATCTATTCCTGGATGATTGCTCTGTAATTGAATTAAAAGAGCAGCTGTGTTGGTTCAATAGAGACATTTTTATAGAGAGTAGTGCCATTAATTACTTAGAGGAACAAATATTCTGTTGTCAGGATGATGCTGCATGGTACTATCTTCCCAAGTCAAAGATAGGGAGCCAATTATAGAAGAAAAAGATGAGCCGTGTAAGGAAATGGCTAGCAGCGCAGTGAGCTGCTGTCTCAGTGTAGCAGAGTTGTGAAAATACTGACTTTGGCAGGTCCAGATAGAAACAGGTCTGGAATTACCAGCCTGTGGCTATACTCCAGTGCTGCCTCTCTCCATCTGAGGTGTTCACAGTGTGCTTATTTAAAGAGAAATTTTATTTTCCCCTTAGATTATGCTTTAGTAGACAGTCATTTTGTGCCAAGCACTTCTGTGAATGTTTGGGGTTTATCTTTTAGTCCTGCTTGTTTGCTTTGCTGTACTCTCTCACAAGCTTTGCTATTAATAATACTACCAACAGTAACAACAGAGATTTCACTGCACATAAACTCATCAGGAAGTTCTAGATAAGTAACAACTGTAGTAAAGTTTGCTCAGGTTTTATCAGTCATAACTGATTTAAAGTAGGTAATAACTGACTATGGCACATGAGGGACCCAGTTTCCTAAGATTGGTAGCTGCCAGCAAGTTACCTAAAATTGTGCTTGCTTATGCACTTTTGGTATTTCCTAATTTCTTTTCTTGTCTGGATTTGTGTTCAGTATTTCTAGCTAGACTCCTTTCCAAACATCAGGAAAGGGTACTTTGGTCATGCTTGGTTTCTGCAGACATCAGAAGCTCCCTGATGAAGGGCGCAAGTGTTTCAAAAGTGTCTAACTGCTCCCAGGCATCCAACAGGAAAAGACTTCCACTGCAGTGTGCAGAGCCGCTGTAGTACTGGTGACCACATGAATGTGCCTTGTTTTTGGATAGTGCTCAGTCTTTTGGATGTCCCAGCAGTATATGAAGTACATGAGGCTGCAGCTGCTTATCTGCAGCCCATGAAAATGGGAGTTGCATCAGCCACAGGGAAACTGAGCCAACCCATTTGTAAAATGTTTTCACTGTATTTATGACTTTAAACATAATTTCTTTTTTTTAATAGATTGCAATCTGTCTCCTGTACCTGAATAAATCTCCTATTCAAATCAATGGGAGGTTTTACTGCAGAAAGTTTAATAGCAGGAAAAAAATGGTCTTAAATAATTAAAACACTGCTGCTCTTTTCAGAGATAAATGCAATGTACTCCAGAGGGTACAGTTTCCCTTTATGAAACATGCATGACTTGTATTAGCTGCTGTTTACTGTGCCTGTGGTTAGTACTCAGGTGGTAAGTGAATAATTTAAAGTTGAAGATGTGAGCCATTAACTCTCCTGTCTGCTATGGTTTGATCAGAAACTGACCTCTACTGAGTCTGTCTGCAGAACAGACAGGTGGAAAAACAATAGTGAAGCATTGGCTGGTGCTTCTAGCTTTTCTGTAACCAACCTCTCTTCACTTCTTGATGAATATATGTGGCTTGGGAAAATAAAATACAATCCTTATAGGGCTTCCAAAACCTTTTATCAAAAGCTTAGGCACAGCACAACACACATAAGAGAGATTAATATTTCTTTTAAAAAAATATTTCAAAATATTAGCTGCAGTTTTTGGAGGAAAAAGGCATGTTTTATCTTCTTTCTGTCACTGGGTACACATATTCTCCATAGAAAAGGGGAGCATCAGAAAGTTAGGACAAAGTATCTTTTCCACTTGCTAAATAATTTTGTTTTGTGTACTTATTCTTTTGCTGGGGGAACATGATTTAGAGCCTTGAAATAAGGCTTGATTGTTGTAATTGACACTCAAAAGACCCTTTGGCATTTTCTACTCCATAGTGTAATCAAGAATATAACTGAAAACTCACCCACTGGGGGCAACAGTCATGCCCGCAGTGTGCCACCCTGTTTGTCTGCCAGCCTCATCATGACTGCTGGTCTTCAGGCTGCTATGTGCTCCTTAGCTGGCTTACCTTTTCAGACATCCAGCATCTGTCTCAGAGGGAGCAGGAGGCTGGAGAAAGCCCTGGGGCATTCAGCACATCTGAAGTGTTTGAGGGCAATTGCCCTCTAGGACAACGTTCATGTAAGGGCCCAAGTGGTGACACTGAGGTACTGAAAGACTGAGAAGCTCAGAACTGAGGTACCAAGACTGAAAGTCTTCCTAAGCAGTAAATGCAAGCCTCCATACATGCTTTCATATTTTGCCACGGCAAGCACATCCTTAGCTTCCTTCACAAGCGGTACTAGTCTGTTATTAACATGACACGCATGAAATGCAGGTGAAAGCACATGCTCCAAGATGAGCTTGGCAACTGATGTTCTCCTGTGACTTCAGGGAAAATAACTTTGCTCTTGACACTGTTGTAATAGTGATGCTTACCAACCAAGCTGAATAATAATACATTTGAGCTTGACAGCTCAGTGCTTTATTCCTGCCCACAAGTAGAACAGTGACTTGACACGAAATAATGGAACAAGCTCTTAAAAATAATGCTTGGTGGTTTATCTTCTGAGTAGGGATTAATGGGCAAAAGGACTTGCTATCCTCTTGGGATTTTTTGCAGGTCTGAAGATGGTGTGGGCTATAAGGTGATGGCTTTCAGAAGTTATATGCCTGTAGTTAGTTTTCTTTATAAGTAAACCCTTCATAAGGGTACTATAAAATCTGCAACTTTAAATAGCTGAAGTTCTGGACCAAAACTGATTTCTTGTCTTATTTTAAATTTATAACTTCCCATACTGGAAAGCAAATGCTTAACTAAGTTACTATTTAAAGGCCATGGTTATAAAATAATAGGGAAGAGAAACAGGACTATAGATGACAATAGGCTTTATTACACATGCTCCACTAATCTGCTCTTTGTACAGCTACCGTCATGACACCCTCATGCAGTAGTTCTATGCCATGCATTATAGATTTGGAAAGCTGGGAAGTGGAAGGTTGCAGTAAATGGTTTGTTTGATTTTCCACAATTAATTAGAGAGTACTCTAATTACTGCCTATTTGTTTAGACATAAGCTCCACAAGAGCCCAAAACAGTAAGTAGAAAACCAGTAAGTGCACTCCCATGTTATCCTTTTTCGCACCTGCTTTCTAGATGTACAAATCTACATTTTGAAGTTATGTTCCAATAGGTTTGGCTGTGTTATTAAAACCAGTAGGGTACCTAAAATTTGGTAGCTCATATCCGTTCTCATTATATTTTGGGAAGACTATATGATAGTGTTTAGAGAATTATTTTTATCTATCTTAGTTTTTCTTCCTTTTCCTTTAGGAAAATTAGGGGGTCCAATGACAAGGCAAGAGAAATTTGACCTACTGGCATCCAGACTATCTAGGGAGCAGTAATCTGAACGAACTGTAGAAGCAGAAAAATTGCCTGGGCTCAGAGGGTTGACAGCTTCTTCCTCTAAAGCAGTGCCTAAGAAATGAGTGGATATTAGTGAGGGGAGGGAGTCCATCTGACTTGGGATAAGTAGCAGGGTGGATATGTCTGACACAGAAATGGTTGGAGCAGTAAATCGAAGGGGTTTGACACTGATCAAAAGCTGTGGTGTACGATGTCATCTTAAGGTGTTTGGTGTGAAAAAACTGAACTAAGAAATGGAAAACTGAAAATAGCTGCTGTTGAACAAGATATGAAAATACAGCAGATGAACACAGGAAGGAAGACTTTCAGAGCCTCCTGCTAGTTGTGACTTTCCCCACCTTTTTACTTGGCAACCGAGGTAATTTCCTGATGGTTTTGCATTACCAAGTGTACCAATAATGGAAGACTCTTTCCTTTTTTTTTTTTTTTTTTCTGTGATGGGATCCCTGATTTCTAAATCTTGCAGGGGTTTTTTTGAGACATGCAGGTACACCGAAAAAAGGTCAGAAATATTCGCCCTGCCTCCTAACACTTCAAATGACCTAAAGATAGCAAGTGATTCTGCTTAAAGATAGCAAGTGATACTACTTAAATATAGGAAATTATGTTTTTTGGCTGAAACCCAGTGAATTCAGGAAAAAAAATCACCCCAGAAATTTATCTAAAGCTTGATGTGAATCAAAAATGAGTTCTTTGTAGGATGACTGAAAAAACAATGCTTGGTGAAAATGACCATGCAGTGAAAGGATAGCCACGCATTCCCAGAACAGCAGAACAAGCAAACTACTTGAAAAATTTATAGCAATGCAAAGAAGAGTAGCACATACTGTATACGGGAAATTTTCTTTTACATACAATGTAAAGAGCTTAACTTGAAGTAGAATTTTGTACATGAGTGGACAGAATATACCTCTACGTATTTAGGACAAAACGTATTCTCCACAGTCAGGCGTCACAGACATTGCATGTAATGTTAACAGCAATAACACTTGGTAGGTTGTAGTATTCCATTTTATTTCCTCTCCATTGATTTTGATTAATTAAGTATGCTGTTATCTTCACTTACAAAGCACAGCTTCTATTATATCTAGTTGCTTTCCCCAGGCCAACAGCTTGCTATTAGTTGCAACGCTAACTTAAACCTCAGCTGATTCTTTTAAGAATTTATTGATAAACATCAATAATTATGTGAAAAAAAAGAGAAGGTTTCTAAATAAAGGAGTCTATCTCACACCACTTTAATAGGAAAACAAAGAATAAATAAAACTGATATAAATTAGTACTTCCCTTGGAGGGCAGCTCCAGCCAGTGATATCAGCTGGTTTCGTCTCGAAGTCCCTTTTCTTAAATACAAGTTCTTTACTAAAGATGTCACCAGAGCAAACATGTGGTGGCAATATGAATAATGCTTCAGAAAATTCCTTCCAAAGAGACAAAAGTTCCACCTTCCAAGTGTCCTTCATAACCTAGAAATCATAAAAAAAGCCCAGCCCAATGAGTCTAAATTTCTGAACAAAAGGTTGCAAAGAGGCTTGGGTGGACTTAGCTGCCTGACTGCTGCTTTCTGTGTCCAAGACCAAACTAGGGCTCTGATGTTCAAGATATTTTCTAGTTAAGGAAGGGTCTGGATCATGTGTCTGTTTGTTTTTTACCACAAGTATTGTAACTCATGAAAGTACTAGAAACATACAGCATTTTCCAAAGATGAGAGGTTTGTGTTTTGGTATGATATTGTAAGTTGGGAGTGAATTTGCAAAAAGTGTGCGGCTGTCTCATCCTCATAAAAGCGCTAGTTTACTGTGTAATGCTGTTTTCCTTAGGCTGCATGTTCATAAGCCCAACCATTGACTATCCAGTTATTTATGGAATCTGGGAAAGATGGATGTAGTTGCAGGAAGATGGTGACAGTTGCTTGCCCATAAAGGATCAAATTAAGTCACTGGTTTAAAAAAGGACTAGGTCTGAATTAGACAGTTTTCTGATTAGCTGTAGTTTTCAAACGTGTTAATCCATCAGGTGTTATGTATGAAAAGACGTGTGCAACTTACTTTTAATGTAAAAGTGTCAAAAAGGAAGAACAGACATTTGTAGATTCTGGTCTTAATGTGTAGCTGAATACGTGTTAACCTGAATACAAAACATTACACAGTGTGAAGAAACAAATGTAAGTATGGGGTTTTAGTTCGTTTAACATGAGTAGTGTAAATGGAAAGAGATAAAATGTATGTCCCAAGCTGCTTAGCTGAAAACTAGTAACATTGACCCACTAAGACCATCAACATAACCAGTTAGGTCTTACGTTTAAAGAATAATATGTTTGAGATTATAAAGCTAGACTTAGTAATGGCAGAAGTATAGGTAGAGAGAGGTGACCTTTTCTTGTTTATCTGATTATACTGCTAAGCCTTTTGACTGTGTTCTTAGCTCTTTTTTTTGCTTGTTTTTATTTATTCCTGGTTATACTTCAGTGGCCTACTAGAAGTGTTATTTTCAGCAATACTTATCTTTCCTCACTGTTTAGTTCTTCTAAATATTTATAGATGGCTACATTCTTAGTCAGTAGGCACTTGGCTAATCTATACACATTTATCTCCTTTATAAATTATTCCTTCTAGCCCTTGCCAGGTTACACATAACTAAATGCAAATTCAACGTGCTTCAAGCCTTCTCAATCAGCAAACCAAAAACAACTTGTCTTGTTAAAGTGTAGCAGCTTTAGCCAAAAGAATGGAATCTTTAGTTTTTCAAGAGAAATCAAGAGAGGATTTGGCAAATCAGAACAAGTGCCCTCTCCTGTGCTGAGCAGGCACCCAGTGAAACACCTGAGGTCACTGCTGCTTGTTTGGCCACATTTCAGTTCTGTTTGAGACCTGACCACTAACGTGAACCTGGCTCACACAGACAGGCTGCCCTGGGGTGGCCGGTAGCATTTTAAGCAGAAGATGCTCCTGTGCCCACAGAACAGTAGACGAAGGGTCCCCAAACCCCTGTATAGGAGCAAAATTATAACAAAGAGATGCATCAAATGTTCCTTGGTTCTTCGAGTGATATTGGAGAGTTGGTAGTACTCTTCTGCTTGAGGGTAACCTGTAAGCTTCCCAGTTATTGAGAGGCTTTGGATTTCAACAAAATAAACCCCACTGCAACCTGAATACAATTGCAGAATGCAAAAGCTTTTCAGAATTTTTTATTTTTAATCTTAGTTATTTTGATCCTTCAGCAGCAGCAAAATGTAACTAACTGTGGAAGGTATTTGAGCTTTATGAAGTTTTTGGGCTTTAACATACACACATAGATTTTAAAAGTTTGGAGGTTTTTCCCATTAAATGGATTTTCTGGGGGGTGCAAGGCAGAAATCTCTGATTTTTGCTTGCAAATATCCACTGCAGGAGAAGATATGTAACAATATGATTCATGCTTAATTACGTAGTGACTATCAAGCTTACTTTTTGAGATTATCCCTTCTTAGAGTATCTGGGCTTGATTTGACTCAGTATCAGTTTAACTGTGCTATAAGTAAAAGAAAAGTTAATCTGCTTTGTAATATTTAGGAGTAATTGTAGTATATTATGGAGTAATGTCAATGGCATGGAAAGAACATATGTGTACAGAATCCCTGAAATAAACAGGAATATACAGAAAAGTTTTTGTGACTTTGGATCAAACCTGTCCCTAAGTTTGGGAGGAAATTTGCATGTACATCAACTTGCTCATGCAGATGTTTCTTCTGTATTCAGAATAAACAATTGCACACGTCAGCAGCTGTTTTCACTTGCAAATATGGATTACTGTGCATATGCATTTTATAGGAGTTTTATGAAACTGCACCTCCTGTTTCAGTGGTGTTACTCTGGAACAATGATTGCTGCCGCAGTTGCCTAGCAGTTGTGAAAGTTTATTTCTGAAATAACATGTTTGTAGATTACCTAAAGTCAACTTTGGAACAAATAGTGATGAACTCATACATGATTTTAAAAGCTTAATGTTTTGTTAGGTTTAATAACTCTTAAGTTTAGCCATCTAAAAAGTAAGGGGGAACCTCTAACCTAACTTAGTCACCTAGCCTCACAAGTCAACTAAATATATTCAGATATTTGTATTTTATGGGTCAAAATCCAAAGGATTTTATGGATGCTGCTGTGAGATAGGTCTGTAAGACATGCAGTGTGCCACAGTTACCTGTAGGAGCTGCGTATCTAATTATCTAGAGGACTCTAGGGACATGAATTCTACCTTTTGTCTGGGGATGTGCCTAATAATAATTTTTTTCTGATGTATTTTCTTATATAAGACTTTTTTTTCCTAACACCAGCATGTGTTTCTGTAGAAGCCTAGAACTTTTCTCTGCTGGTGTGTGGGAAGTAGAAGGGAATAGACCAAGTAAGAAGGTACGTAAAAGGGACATTACTTTTGCATGGCTGTTCCTTCATTCCAATATAAGAAGCTGAGCCTGGCAAAAATGATGATCTTTTTCCCAAAAGCTTTTTTGGTATTATCGCTTTCAGACATAGGGAAGCCCTGACAGATCATTAGAAAGAGCCATTCCCCTCAACCAGCGTCAGTTTTCACCTGTTACTCCAGGGAATTTAAAGTTTGCTGCCAGCCTGACAAAAAACAGTTGGGATGCCTTTGCTCACCCTTAGTCGCTGCTGCACTGATGACAAGGGGAATCAAGGGGAATCACTGCTGCTGTGAGGTTTGAGTGCTTACAGCACTGCATGCCCAAACCAAGGCATCATATTGCTTGTGCTAGTGGATGGAGGCCAAGTGACCACTGAGCCCTAGTCATTTACAAATACATTTAGCTTGGATTCAAACCCATAAATATAAAATAAACCAGTGTTTTTTCTACATAAGCACACAGCTGCAGTGGTTGAATGTTCCCAGTTAGCATGCAGACATTCATATTTTCTTTGTCTGCGTAATGCCTTCTATCCAGGAATCCGAACAAAGAGGGGCTTTCTATATCATTTACTATCTCTGCTGGAAGCACAAAGGCTGTGCTGCATCTGTCATGCAGGTTGACAGAAAGCCTGTGGATATAGGTATTCCTTCTTGCAGACAAACATGTGCTTCTGACAGAACCCAAGAAAAATCTCCAGGCTGCTCTAATTTTTCATACTAGCTGTGTTTGACATTTAGTGGCACAATTGCAGCAATTTGGTTTTATTATGCAGTCCAGAGGATGTTTAATTTCATAAGGTATGGAATGGATATCTATTTATATTTAATATCTTCAGGGCAGACTGGAAACCCTTTTACTCATCAGATGTAGCCAAAAATTTGCATAAAACTGGAAGGTGATCTACAGGGCAAAAGCAGCCCAAGCAATTGCTTGGTTCCTTTTATACATAGGGCTCTGAAATGACATGGCCCATCCTAAGAAGGCCTTGATGTTTGCTGCTGTGAGTTAGCTGAATATATGGAGGCTTTTGCCCCACACATAAAGCAGCTTAATTCTCCTGTGAAAAGGAGGCAGATAAGACAGATAGGGAGATAATGTCAAATAGTATTATAACTGCCACAAGATAAATGCTCTAGGCCAGAAGAGAACTTTAGATGCTTCCCAGGGGAGACAAGACCTTGGCTTGCAGCATCCATCTCGACTCCATAAAGGCTGCAGTGGCAGGGCACAGCATCAGCGCTCTGACTCGAGGAGTGATGAACGTGGGAAGCACAGGGGTGTTTTAGCTAGGCTGCAGACTGATCTGCTTTGTTAATAGAGCATGTAATGAGGGAGATAGCTGGGGAATCTCTACTGACAATAGTCAGTTACTGGAATGGGGCTTGCTATTAGTTTTCTAAAAATTGGCAGCTGTTGATAGAAAGGTGTTGGGGTTTTTAATTCACTACACCTATACCTTCATGAAAAATTGTAAGTTGATGAAATAAACACCAGGTAGACTGGCTGTAGGATTTGACACCACCAGCAGTGCTGAGTATTGGATCGGTTTTTATTGAGTGCTTGGTGTGATGCTGGCTGGGAATGAACAGCATCACTAGGCTGGTGTTCTTACTGTGCCTAGTGTTAATCTGCTGTGTTAATCTTCTGGTCTTTGGGTATTTTTTATATTTCAGCTCTTTTTTTGCTGATGATAGTAATCATAAGAAAACCATAAGCATTTAGATCAGATAACTTCCTTTAATTCTAAGCACACTTAGAACTCAGATAAAGTCTTCACAGTGAAATTGCATTTAAAATAAATGGGTTTTCCACTTTTCAGTGTCTTCTGCCTCTATACTATTTTTTCATTCTCGGATTCATCAATAATTAAGTGTGAAATATGTGTCACTGTTGTCTTATTCTGAAAATACTTTACAAGACCACCTATAATTCTCATCTCTTTGCTGTAGGTGTTGATAATGGAAGTGCTAAGAAGTAAAGCATGTAAGAATGCAAAAACCCCTTGGTAGTTCCATTTTGACATTAACTGAAAATTGCTAGGAGCTTGATGGATAAAGGGGTAAGAGGA
Source organism: Coracopsis vasa (assembly GCA_026283785.1). NCBI lineage: Eukaryota > Metazoa > Chordata > Aves > Psittaciformes > Psittacidae > Coracopsis > Coracopsis vasa. The sequence goes on from JANHGB010085816.1 coordinate 31,856, forward strand.
ACCTGAGTCTCCAAGATATATCTCTGTGTAAGACTAAGACTGTCACTGAATTACATTCTGAACCCTTCCTAATAGAAATTTGACCAAATTCCTCTACCACCCTTGCCCCCCAAAAATACTGTCTGATTATATCTGCAAACATCCTGTACCAGATGGGAAGCCAGTGACATGGAGCAAAGTGCAGTCTCTTTGTATACCCCGTACATTATCTGTCCCTTTAGTAGGACTGAAAAGAATAGGCAACAATGAAAACTGCAGAACAAACCCTGGAAATTCTTGTGTTATTGGTTCCCATTGATGTAGGAAATCATGTTAAGGACTGTCAGGAACATTAATATAAACAAAAACCCCTGCCATTCTTCTATCTCTTCTACATTTCATTCCACCCCGTAATGTTTGGGTGGGGCTTCTTTCCCCTCCACTTTTCTGTATTTTTCCACCATGGAAACTTTATGCAGCCTGAGCAAAGAAATAAATTCAATTATAGAAAGCTGCTGAGGTAGTGTTGAGTGCCTTGTAACATGACAATTTCTAACACAAAATATAAGTCTCTAATATGATATAAAAGCTTATATATAGGCTTTTATAGGCTTCATATATTCTGGATACTTGACATTATACAAGTTCTGGAAATCTAGAGATAAAGATCCTTCCTATTAGTCCTTCAATGTTATATCTAGAATGGTTACTATGGATCATAAAGTATTAACTTGTGTGGAATGTAAGGTAGAAAGACAGCAAGAGGTTTTGATAGTGTCAAGAATTTCACATTGGGAAGCTCAGCTGTCTGAAATTGGCCTGTGGACTTCAATAGACAGCGTGAGAGAGAATCCTTCAAACATGTTAGCACCATCTGTAATTAAAAAAAACTCCAACAAACCACAAGAAAACCATTTTATACTCTGCAGCATATTAATATTTTGAGTGTAGTTGGTAAGATCTCACCAAGAGATACTATGAAAAATAAAAGTGATTGTATGATTCAAGCGTGTGCAGTTTCATTTGAATGGTAGTGGTTTTCTAGAATAGAGATGAGACCACCCAGGCTTAGGACTGCAGCTTGCAATCATTTTTTTCTCCTGTGTACATGCTTAAGGAAAAAAACCCAAAAGCTGACACTTGATTAACAGCATAAGCATGTTATTAATTGCAGTACCAGATATATTCAGGGATTAAGGATTTTTCCCTCTTAAATTTGAGAATGTTTTTTTTCCTTAAATGATTTGAAGGGATTAATTCCAATACTGCCGCAGGATTGCTAGATCTATCCTGTTTGTTTCCAGTATAAACTGCTACTTATTTTAAGGTAAAGTTTTGGTGTTGCTGTCATTGTCTCAAATAGTGGATGATGGCAATATTGTAAGAGTGCCTATATATATAAATTTACAGGTGTTTCACTCTAGCCTTTTCTGACATTATGAAGTACTGCAGTATCTGGTTCTAATGCTTGTACGTGTTATGTACTTTAAACCTGGCAAGACAAGTAATCTTAACCTATTTTTTTTCTCATATGTGTGATAATTTTTAAAACCATAAGCTTTTAAAAAGTCTGTTTTAACAAAAATGTAGTAAAAAACCTTTGAAGTATATATGTATTTGGGAGTGATATTTTCATAGGGACTGTAGCGACAGAACAAGGGGTGATGGGTACAAACTAAACCAGGGGAAGTTCAGATTAGATATACAGAAGAAGTTCTTTACTGTGAGGTTGGTGAGGCACTGGAGCAGACTGTCCAGAGAAGCAGTAAATGCTCCATCCCTTGCAGTGTTCAAGGCCAGGTTGGACAGAGCCTTGGGCAACATGGTCTAGAGTGAGGCATCCCCTCCCATGGCAGGGGGGTTGGAACTAGATGATCTTAAGGTCCTTTCCAACCCAAATCATTCTATTATTCCATGAATATAACTACAGCATGAATTCTGTCACACAGTTTTGTGTCCAACATGCAGAGGGAAGCAGGAATTGGATACCAGTGTATGAGAAATAGTTTCACCTACATTTGTTGCCATTGTTGACAGCTCAGACTGGTATTTTAATTTTAGACACTGTATTTCAGTCTTGGAAAAAGTTAAAAATACAGGTCTAGCCAACACCTGTAATTCTATTTCTTTAGCTTTTAGACATTGTTTTTCCTTCATCTTCCAGGCTGTTTCCAGCTTAGTAAAACTTACAGGAGTGGTGGTGTCTAATGTCATACAGTAATGTAGTAACATAAAGGTACAAAATTGTTGGAGTCTTTGTTTTGTAGTCTGCATAAAATTGCCAGGTGGCTGCTCATGACAGCATTTAATTCTTCTGAAGTTACTGATTTTTCCTTTAAAATATTAAGAAACACAAATTTTCAAGGTATAAGAACACTAGGTTATAAGCTGAAATACTCATAAGTAAGGTAAAGTGTTACTTAAGAACTTTAGACTAGTTGCCGAATGCTGGAGACATAATTATTCAGCATAGGTGGGCTGTGTTTTACACAGTAGATTCATCTAATAATTTGGAGGATGATCACTAATAAACATTCAGATGCAAGAAGTAATTATTAGTTATTTGTGGGTAAGAGAGACATTTACTTTTTTATTTGTTCAAATGTGATTATGATCTTTAAATAGGTAAATGGTCAAATAGGTAAATGCTAAAGAAAGACTCCCTAAATTTTTAATGAATAATTCATATAACGTGTCATGTTTGTATCCAGCCAAGGTCATTGTCATTTTGGGGCTAAAACCTGTGTGTAAGAATGCAACAAAGGAACAATGCTTGACGCAAAGAGCTTGCAGTTTATGACAAAAAGAGAGAATGTTTGCTGTTGTACAAACACAACATGATGTGAAGGTAATGCAGTAGCCTATAGTACCATACATTTTAATAGCTCTTCTCAGTGTGTGTATAATGAAATCACAAAGATTTCCTTTCAAGGTAAATCTCTCAAATGTAAATTTGAAGTCCATGTACTCTTTGACTTTGCCCCCTTAAAAGTCTTGTGTAAAATTTGAAGGTAGCAGTACAGTAGGGGATATCAAAAGGAGATTTGGAGCTAAATCATAGAATCATAAAATAATTAGGGTTGGAAAAATACTGATTAAATCCTCTGAGTGGCAAATTCTCTGAGTGTTTGAAATTTTCAACTGATGCTATGAAAAGGAAGTCAGGGCTGTGTCTTTATAAACAGGGAACTAAATGCCTTTCAGTCAGTATAACAAAAAATAAGATTAACTTAATTACAAAAGGAAATGTACTTTGGATCCTAATATCATGAGATGTACTGCATAAATCCATGTCTTGAGGGACTGGTAACATGAACTTCTGCAGTCCATCATGTGGAAGTTACAGAAGAGCTCAAAAAGCCTGGGTGTACTTGCAGTTTACTATGGCCATAACTCACGCATGTGCCACTGCCAAGAGAAAATCAGTGCAGTTTCCATGTGCCAGGCATGGTGTTTTCTGGCATAATCAAATCAATACTGTAAAAGCTATTGGTATGCTTTTATGTAGATTACTGTAAGCAGCCACCTTAAAAATACGCATCATTTTATTGGAGTGAATAAAAAAAAGAGTTACTATTCTGTTTACAGTAAGGACAGTATATCTTTTGAAAAGGTCTTTTCAAGGCTTGTTTAGATTAATAAAATTAAAGTTGAGGAGTTACACTATCCTATGATTACATCAGTGGAAGAAAATACCAAGAATAGGCAATAGTTATTTAGTTGAAAATAGTGGTATGTAATCAAATTGATATAGATTGGCTGTGAATAAATATAAACTTGGTATTGGTAGATATGGCTTAATTTGCAGTGCTTTGCTGTATTACATCTCAAGCCTGGTCTAGACAGTGCTTTCAAGGGTGGAATGCTTGGTGTGATAACTTTTAAAACTATAATATTTTAAACAGATTTTTACCAAAAATGTAGTAGAAAAAACTTTACTGGTTTTGTACTGTATTGCTGTAAGACGGTTTTACTTGGAGTAAATGAAGAGCTATGATATTTGTATACCTCAGTATCAAAATTCCTGTAGCTGCTGTGTGCGGTGACAAATCTTTTGGCTGGCCTGAATTTGATTTTTCTTAGAACCCTTTTTCTTTGCCTTTAGAAGAACTAATAGCTCAGAGGCACTCAGCCTCACTTTAGTTGCACTTAAAAATTATGTGCCAAGTTCCATACAGGTAAGATGAAAGAATTAAAGATTACCTTCAGTTGCCCGTAATTACTTGCAGTTTATTTATCTCTGACTATGAGACTGTGTACAAAGCAATGTACAAACACCTCATTTGTACAAATCCAACTTTTTTTCCCAAATTTACCAATGTATTTATTTGGTAGCATCTAGATGCCTTAGCATCTTTTGGTGTTGTCTTTGGTACGCATTTCCAGCAATTTGACCGTAACTCCTTCCATCGTGCATGTAATTTAGCAGGTGGCTGTGTTTAATGAAATATGAAGATCTAAAAGAGCACTGAGAATCACCTTCTTACTTGATTTTTATTTTTTTTTTTATGAGAGTCCAACAAATCTGTTCATCATAGAAGTATCTCCCTTTGAAAGTGACAGCTTTGCTTTCAAGGCAAACACAGCAGTGGTGCAGCTTATGCCCCTGAACTGCCTTCAAAGGAGCTTGCTATAAAGAGAAATCAGAAGCAGCTGAGTAGCCTGTGAAAACACCTCACGTATCTTGCGCTTCTGAGAAGGAAGGTGATTTATGTACTACTTAGAATAAAAAGTCTATTGGACATAGTATGTGTGGTTCTATTTGTCACTGAATCTCCGATTCACACACTGTTGACCTGCTTCAGGGCAAAACTCTGAGCCCCTCAGTTACACCAGGGAAGAGAGTTTTCATGGACACTTCCAGGCAATTTTTTTATTTTCATAGAGCCGTTTGAAATTATACTCCCTGATTCATCACACATTATAAAGATACCACAATTGCACAATTATCTGCTGATTTAAAAAGTAAGCTTTTTAGATGTGAAGTCATCATACCAGTAAGACACATTTAATCAGGCATGGAAATAGACATCCCTGTTGGCTTTTGCCCCCATTAGGACTGCTAGCTGTAGTGTTTTGGTTTAGGATAGGGTTACTTTCCTCCTGCTCTTCTAGTGAGAACAAGACTGATTGCCCATGAATCATTTTAATCAGTATCATTCTGAAATAAAATGATGTGCTTAAATGGTGCTTAAAGGCTGATCATCCACCAAAGTTGAACTTTACTTATTATTTCCTCAAACATGTTTGAATAACCAGTGAACATGCAGAACAGTGACCATGCAGAACAGAGTTTGATGAGGAACTGTGCACAGACTTAGCTCTTTCTTGTTCTACAATGATACCTATCTCATTATTCACATCCAGATAGGGGGTTAATTTAAATGTTGAGCCTGAAAAAAATGCAGTGGGAAATGCAGACTGGGATCTGTATTCTATTTATTACAAATGCCACAGGTCTTGGTTACTTGCAGTAGACTACCATCTTGTGGGATTTTTTCTCTCTCCCCCACGGTTTTTACATATGTTCATATTACAGGTTTTATGAAGCTCCCCCACACCAGTTTTCTCTGGTGATAATTCAAATTGTACCTTATAGAAGTAACCTCTGTCTTTTTCAAAAATTAAAGCCAGTAGTTTTGTGTTGCTTTCCTATTATGGACATGATTGCTTTACAAGGCAGGCTGAAAAAAGGGGACTGCTCCCAAGCTGCTGTAGCATTTTCTAGACCTAAACCTACATATTCAAAGGCATGTGATTGTCTTCAGGTACACTCTAGATTACACACCATTATGTATGCAGCAATACAAGGAGATATGATGAGCCAAAAGCAGTCTTTTCTTCGTGCTCATCATCCATTTCCTGCTTGGTGTAAGCAATAAACATATTAATTAAGTACATAACCTAATTAAAAACTTTATGTAACCTCTAATCCAAGATACAACTTTGGTTGGTCCAGAAACAAGAAATGCCAGTCACAATCTGAGCATGGGGATTGAATATAAATAGGATGCAAGTCAGTGATCCTGAGGAAAAGTCAACAAGGACTGGAGTCTGAAGGGTGGTTAAATTGGGCTGGTTATAAGGTATCTCTCAGACTCTGTTTTCACTTTTTAAAAAACATGGAGGAAAAACATGCCTTTTGTATCACTTTAAATATTTAAATCTTGCTCTAGCTATGTCAGATGTTATGCTCTCAATGCACTGCTTAGTCTAATTCTACATCTTGTCTCATGTAAGAAAGTAAGACAGGTTCACAAAATCTCCAAGTTGTCCATGTGTCAATTTATGTTACAAACTGTGAAAATCCTCATGCTCCCAGTTTGGTGCTGTGATGGGCTTAGACTTGAAGTCGCAATCAAGTTTTCAAAGTATCTTGCATTTTATTTGAAGTTGATGTGTTTATTAGCAGATGAGAGAGAAGAATGCCTTGCTGGGTCAAAACTTGCTAAGTTCTATAAAAATGAATTGATAGTACATACAATTTACTGCTTCATTCCAGGCAGAGAGGTTTTGAACAGTAGGAGTAGCTCCAAGAGACAAAGATAAATGACCCTTTTTCTTTGGGGAAAGCTAGTACACTTGTACTAGAGGTTTTGAAGGTATCCGAATTCTACTGTTAAATAGGAATATTTTTCTATAGTGGTCAATAGGTGGTACTAAAGCAAAGTGTAAGTTGATACTACACTTATAGCAATGTCTGTTACAAGATCATCTGTTCACGGGAAAATAAGTTGTGACTTCTCTAAAAGATGCTGGTGCACACTATTATAGGACAGCAGCGAAGCAAAGCTATAGATTTCCTAGGGTGGATTTGGATGATAACAAAACCAAACAAGAATCCTGCAAGCTATTCAGGGCAACCTGTCTCCTAATCTTTCTCCCATTAGATCTCTGAGGACTACTTTTGTGCAATCCTGCTAAACTTTCAATTGAGTGGAGGAGGGGAAACTTATTTCATTGCAAGAGAGGCTTCTGTTGTTGTGGGGTCCGCTCTCTGCATCCCGAGCTCCACTATAACCATCACCACAGAGGGAGTCCCATGTCACTACTGTTCTGAAGAATAGTGCTTCTCTCTTCATAGGCAAACAAGACATAGCCTAAAGATGTGTAGGGTAGAGCATCATCTCCTTAGGCCAAGCTTTCTCTTTTAGTGCATATTTGAAAAAAAAAAAAAAAAGACCTGAAATATATGCAGTGTGTCTTTTTTTATTATAGGCAAAGAAGGCTGTCATAGTGATCCGAGGTGTGTGTGATTATGCAGGAAAACATTTTTGCATTTTGTCATCAACATGCTGACTTAAGCTATTTCACACAGTAACCAGCTGAAGGAAGGTGTTTGATTGCACTGTCTTCCCTTTATCCTATTTATATCTGAACTGGCTGTCCTGAGTTTGGACACAAACAGTTTGTAATTTCTTTGGAGTTAGATGAATCTGAATTTTGGCAGGCTTTAATTCTTAAACAAGAGCCCCTGTAGATGAACCATTTAATTAATAGACTACCAAGCAAGAAGCTTGTCCATATGCTCATCTTGAGTTGTGCCACTAGAGGAGAACAGTCAAATTCTCTGTACCCTCTCCCCTGCTCTTACCCAGGGGGCTCAGAGAGGAAAATGCTGGCATCACTGACTGTGGCAAAGCTCTTCAGTCCTGCTCAAGGAGTTCATAACTGACTCGGTGGTTTAAAGAAGTTCTGTGTATTGCATTTATTTGCAAAGGTCTGGGATAAACCTTTATTGTAAAATAAGGTCTATCTTATCTGCCTTTAGTGACTAGAGGATAGCATAGTAATTTTTTTTGTGGGGGGAAGGGGTTGCTGCTCTGTGGTACACTTCATGATCTTTTTGCTTGTGGGTATCTTTTGGGCGTGGTTGGCAGTGGTTTATTTTATGTTAACAGTGTCTAAACATCAGAAAATCAAAGCAAGTATGTGTGTCCTGAGAGGCTGAGCCTGGAAGGAGTGGGGACTAGAGTTTGTTGGACACTACCCACCAAGCAGCAGTGCCTTCCAAAGCTGAGCTTTCCCATGCTGATTGTGCACTAAGAAACCAATCTGCTCCTCTCACTCTGCACTTATGGTAGATATTGCTTCGGTGTTAATAAATAAAGTGTAAGAGTTTTGAGGATGCATTAAGCCTGGTCAAAATTAAGGAATTTCCTGAGCCAATGTTTGAAATTTGTCCTTCCAGATATGGTGAGCCTAATTCTATGCAGATGCTTTAAAACATCCTATATGCCTGGAATTGTTTAGCAATTATACATTTAGCAGTTACACATCTTTTTTTTTTTCTCCTTGGGTGGTCAACACTAGGGGATCTGCTAACAGGGCTGGCCCATCCCAGTCAGAACTTTTACATACTGTAGAGGCAGATAAAGTTCCTGTGGTGCACATAAAGAATTTGCTGGGGAAGACAGTATGGATTATTCCTGCTTCAGGTAAAGGTAAACCCACTCGTGGGATTGCTTTTGCTTGGAGACCTGGATATACTTGATGGGTAATGCGGGAAGATGAAGAAGTCTGATGGGTACCTCAAGGGGATTTGATTTTGGGGGAAAACAGCCAATGAGTTCAATAGTATGCTGTTGCCTGCTATGTCGCACTTTTATAGCCCACCAATTAGATGTCTTCAGGTCACCAGCGACTGACCCTGACTTCCCTCTGATCATCACTCCAACAAAGAATGAACTTCGATGAAACCAGACGAGTTCAGCAGTGACCATATGAGTTCAGCAGTGTCATCAGCTGGCAACAGCCCAACACTACACACCCTCCCACCTGCCCTGAAAGACTGTTACAAGAGATGAAGCCCAACATCACAGACTGGATGAATTCAGCAGCTTTATAGGGATTGGTCCATCAACTAAGGAATGATATCTCTCTCTTCATGTGTGTGTGTGTATGTACATATATATTTATGAGACAAAAACGATCGTATATTGAAAAATGTGGGATCTGAGCATGACATGAATGGTATGGAATAAGGGGTGGATACTCTCCTGGGTTCAGCAGTAGCAGTCATTTTTCTTCTTAGTAGCTGGTACAGTGCTGTGTTTTTGACTTTCAGCCTGGGAACAATGCTGATAACACCTATGTTTTTAGTCATTGCTAAGTAATGTTTACCCCGACCAAGGACTTTCTGAGTCTCATGCTCTGCCAGGGAGGAGGGGAAGCCGGGAGGAAGCACAGACAGGACACCTGACCCAAACTAGTCAAGGAGGTATTCCATACCACAGCACATCATGCCCTGTATATAAACTGCGGGCAGTTGCCCAGAAGGGCTAGATTGCTGCTTGGGTTGGGCTGGGTATCGATCGGCGGATGGTGAGCAGTTGTATTCTCTTCCCTTGTTATTTCCCTTATCATTATTATTATTGGTGGTAGCAGGTTTGTGTTATACCTTAGTTCCTGGACTGTTTTTATGTCAACCAGTGGGAGTTACATTCTTTCGATTCTCCTCCCCATCCCTCTGGGAGCTGGGGGAGGAAGTGGCGGGGAGTGAGCGAGCAGCCGTGTGGTTCTGGGTTGCCAGCTGGGCTTAAACCACTACACCAGTTTAAACAAATCACAGATTCTGCCCCAGTAATAAAGCGTTTACATAGATAATCCTGTCAGTGGTAACATTCATGATTATTATCTGTTGTGTATAATATTGGCATTCCTTAAAAAGACTGCAGTTATTTCATTGGTTGTTAAATGGCACATGACATCTGCCTGAAGAAAAATTAAATTGTGATTGGTCTAGTTGGAGCTGTGGAGAACAACAGAAAATCTTCACTGTTTTATAATTCAGACTTCGGAGGTTTAGCCGTTCAGTGATAATGACTCTAAGTTAGTGACTGTCAGGTGCTAAAAATGATTGATTTGATATTTTTACTTAGAACTAATTGTAAATAGCAAAATTAATGATTTTTTGGTCAAATTTTTGGAAGGATTGCAAACTTTAGGTAAGTCATATATTTCATTGCCTCTAAAAACCTCCTGGTTTAACTCAGAACCATTTAAAAATGAACAACCAGAGTTTTGCATATATGTTTATATAAATGAACATATTATTAGCCTTGATCCAATAAATCACACATTTCAATAGCTACAGGAAATCACACCTGCATTTGATGGATCAAATAACACACACAAATCTCTACACCTATACCGTACATTATTGAAAATTTCCTCTCTAATTGCTGGAAGTATTTGTCTACTTCCCCACCCCAGCTTCTTTCATAGCTGATACATAAGAACGCATTTGCTACTCTTGTTTCCAAACTCCAATAACATGTTCAAGATTTCATGAATTTATAAGGAAGTTAAGTAATTTATGATCTAGTTTCAGTATAGACAACAATATTTGTGTGATGATGTGTGAAGTAGAAATATGATAGCTTTATGAAACATGATTGAAAGAATGCTAAAAAATTTTAACTGATTTGATGTACAGTAAGGAGAGAAAGGGTTTGTCTTGAGCTGACTGCAGAACTATTTGAGAGGAACAACTGATTATAATGTTAATATTCAAATATTTGCTGTTCTTCCATTTGCTGGAATCTGAAGTTGAATATAAGATCTCGAGATTCATGTTTTTCTGTTTGTTTTTTTATTCTTTTTTTTTTTCTAATTGCAGAGCCATAAGAACTATGGACTAATAAAAAAAATAGCAATAATTAAAATATATCCAAAAGGTTCCAAGGGCTGAAGGCAACACACTGCTTTCCAAACATTGTTTAAACAAACTAAGAAAACCCAAACACCCTTGCAATCTTTTGGTGAATCTTATTGTTCCAACCGCTTGACTGGATTCTTCTAGAATGTGGCCAATACTCCATGGAAAAGTTACAAGGCTCTTGTATACAGCTAAAAGAAGGGAGAAGCTCTAAGAGAAGAATCAAAAACAGCTTAGAAGAAAAAGTATCTATCTTTAGTGTGATGTGGAAGATAAGTGAAACCTTATTGGGAATTTAAATTTATTAAGTGTATGAACTTGGAAGAGAAAAACAGTCCATGGAGGGGTATAGAAATAACATGATTATATTGGTAATTTTATTTCAAATGAGGCTTTGACCTGTTATAACTGATAATGCTGCAAGTGTTGCCAAGGGGTGATCTGACTGTTCCCCTGAGTACATTCCCCAAAGAGCCATCAGAGCATAGAGCTGTGGATGAAAACATCTTGTGATGCCATTCACTTCTACACAAGGCCCTGCAGAAAGCAAGAAGAGTCATACAAAACTAGCTAAATTTGCCCTCAGTGTCTGTTTCTTAACAGATACCAGGGTAATGCAGGGGAGTAAAGGCAGCCGTATACAAAATGAAGGGCCTGCCCTTGACCCTGCTGACCTATCTCTGCTCCAAGATGGATATTATTTCTTAAATTAATCAAGAATATGTTTTGAATACACATACGCTTTGTTACAACTGCTTCCCCTGCACTGGGAAGCCAATTAGAAAATGCTTGCCCAGTTTTCATCCACTGGTAAAATGGGCCTGTTGGAACAATGGTTCTTCCTTGCCCCCTTAAATAAAAAGGATGTGATTCTTCTGTCTACAAGTGAATAGCAGAAATAACTGCTGAAGTTATTACAAAAAGGAAAATAAGAACCACATCCTAAATGTCAGCACAGCCCCTCTAGATTTGCAGAACTGCTTGGCACTTAGGCAACACTTTTTATCAGAGGAACTCAAAAAGCCAGTTCTTAGCTCAATCTTGTAATACCCCCCTGAGGTTCATAAAATGCCCAGCTAAGGGAACTTGAGTACAGAAAGGTTAAATAAATTACTGACAGTCGCACACAGTCAGTAGCAGAAATGAAAGGCCCAATTGCCCAGACCTGTGCTGTAACAAGCAGCAAACAAATTCTGGCCATTGTCAGTAGATTTGTGTATCTATTCTTTAATGGAGTGCATTGACTATCCATACTTTAGGGCTTAAATGCTCAGTAAATCAAACTGAGCTAAGGCTTGGTTTAAATAGATGTAGATTTCTAAAACAAATAACAGCATTCACTAGCAAAAGTAGATCATAACTCATGGACAGACTGTTGTTTTGGAAAGAATAATCAGCAAAATGTAAGAAGAATTTTTACAGTGTTGTCTAATAACAGTTATCACTCCTGTTCAGTATTACATTTAATAGCAAAGTCTCCGCTGAAACTGCAATAACACAGATCTTTAAAATGTTTCTTTGTGGAGGATAGGAATAATTACATTTTGTTTCCATGCAAAGAAACTGATGTCCATATGGAAACTGGAAAAGAACACGATTCAGTCCAAACCAGTTTAAATCTTGAAGGCCTCAAGTAATGACATCAGAAGGAAAATGGAACTAAAATGCTACCCCATTTGACAATCTGTCATACAGGACTTTCAGAAAAAGTTAATGTAAGATCTGGACTTCAGACTTCATATTTCATGACTTACGTAGTCCTAGACCAATACACAACTCACATTAAATCCTGTTTAGTAGCATTTTCATAATTAGTGAACTTTCAGAAATTAAAATAAAAACAAGCAGCATTCATAAAAATAGCTAAGTCAGCAATAATTTACAATTGTGGAAAATCTTCATGTGTTTTTGTAACCAATATGTATTGTAGGAATGTGCTTATTAAATTTGCAGGTGTCATGGAGCTAGGAAGAATTGTGAATACCTCAGAGGACAGGATTTGAATTGAAAATGATCCTGCCAAATTGAAGAAATGACCTAAAAATATTGAATGTGTGAGAATAAATTTGAGGATCTGCAGTCAGGCAAGAATAATTATCTGCATAACTGTATAATAGTAATAGGAAGGGCAGCTCATTAGATGGAGATTCTTTAGCAATGATTTGGGATTTACAGTGGCTCATAAGCCATGTTAACAGTGTCACACTGTTTGGAGGAAAAAGGTAGATATAATAGTGGGATACATATATAAACCAATTTCAAGATATAGGAAGCCGTCCTCCAGTTTCCTTCAGCTGATCTGACATTGCTAAGTGAATTGGTAGCCGTGTGTCCAAATTGGAACTCAGGAACCATGAATGAGAGGGGGGAAAAAGGAACACAGGTTTTGGAAACACAACGTCAAGTCAACGGTGGTGGTTTGGGGGGGAGTTGGTAAGTTTTCAAACATAGAAAAGGCTGCTGCTGCTGCAAAAGAGGGAAAATCCATTCCTTGTTACTAGTACAGCCTAAAGTGCAGTAAGAAAGATTAAGGATGAACTCTGGGAGGAGATTTCTAACAGCAAAAAAGTGCCAACACACTATGAGAAATCTAAAGCAGGCATTGCCCTCAAAAGTGCTGTGAGTTTCAGTTGTGGATGTTACGATCAAAACCAGTGAAAATGAGTTTGAACTTCATCAAGATGACACTTAGAAGCTAACTAGGGTGGTAAAGAGAAAACTATAACCTTGAGCCTTTTAATTCACAAGTAGATCAAACATAGTAAGTTGTGTTGACAGAAACATTGAAATGAAGAGTCAAAGAGTGTTTTAACAGGTAAATCATGCCTGGTTTTGATCATGTATATGATGTATCAAAAACATTTTGATTTGAAGGAGCTGGGTGGACATACATGATGCACCCAAACATATACTCCTTCAAAATTATTTTCATTTTGCTCCTTCTTAGAACTTAAGCTGAGAAAAGCCTTTATGCCAAAGATCTAAACTAAGTTGAGATTTTAAAACCATCTTTCAGCTATTCTTCTCCCTTTTGATAGCTTAGAATTATCTATATTGACCCTGAAGAAGCAGGAGTGCATCAGCTAATCCTGACAACAACTATGTAGAATTATAAAAGATTTCTGGAAAGACATCCTCAACTGCAAACAAACACCTTTAAGATTCAAAATGTACTTACTACTTCAGAATGACTTCTTATCTACCTGTATGGACCAGAGGCAGAGTAACAGGGAGGGCTGATGAGGAAAGAGAGGAAAAATACAATATGGGAGAAGAAGAAGGAAGAGAAGGGGTGAAGAACACTCCTAACCCCAGTACCTCATCTTTATCTTCAAGAGACTTTGCATTTAGTGCCACAGACTTAAGAGGTACCAATAAACTCAAATCATACTTGAAAATATGCTGTTCCATAATTCTATTTGCTATGAATTCAGTAAGTCTATTTCACTGTTAATGAAGAAGGGGATTAGATACATATTTAAATTTCCTTTCATTAAAGCACTTGAAGTAAAAAGTTCTTTTTATTAGACTTTTTGGCATTCACCAACTTAGAGAACAGAAGACCTCCCACTGCATTCTTCACAGAATTCCTGGGTTAATTGCTTGATAAAATTGTATTTATTGTAGCCTAAGGTTTTTTTAGAGTTAGGTGCTTAACAGTAGAACACATAAAAGCTTGGATCTCATATGTATGTTGAATAAACCAAGGCCAGAGTGTGTATGTCTTCCATTGTGCAAAACTGAATGTGTAGTTAACTTAAGAACAATAGGTATTCATAAATCAGCATGGGTGCCCATGAGAAACAAGTCTTCTAATTAAATAAGAAGAGAATTAGTGTTCCTTGTCCCGGGAATTGTTATTTGGTATTGCAGCAGAATATATTGATAGTTAGTAGACAGACATTTTTTGTAAGAAGAATTTTTGGGTTTATTTATCAACAGTAACCCTCTTCCTACATGTTATTAAAGTTAATTTACAAAAAAAAAGAAGCTTTAAAGTGCTCTTACAGAAAAATAAATATTTGTGATCAGAATAAAACAAAATTAAAAGTACTACTTGCAAGGAAACTGCTGTAGAATTTAATTATTTTTTGCTTTTAAAACAAAAGAAAAAAAAAACAACAAAAAAAAAAACCCAACGAAAAACCCAACAATGAAAACCCAAACAAACAAATGAGTTGGATGATTTCTTGTCTCGACAAAGCTTCAGAATTTGAGTGGAAACTATTCAAAGTATCCTCTACTTGGTGAGGAAATGTGGCTTTAGGTTGGCTTCATAACTTTCTGATTCTGATGTTTGATGCCTGCAGCCTCACAAGTGCAGTGAGCTACACATTTTCCCATCATCTCATCAGGAGGAGACAAAGCAGCACATTAATGTTTTCTAATTTGGGTTCTGCAAACCCAACTTTTATCCACCTATTATAATGCCTTGCAGCTCTTCAAGTACAAAGAACCACCTGAGTACGTTATACTTGGTAATAAAGTCAACACCATATACATTTCAAATGAAGGGGACATTACACATCACACTTACTTTAACTTCTTCAAAAACAAAATAGAAAAAAAAGAAATCTAACAAAACATTCAGAATTTTGTCTAAAAGTCTGCTGGTAAAGTCAGCAGTTGTAGAAACAATTTTTTAGTATGGCAGGTTGACTGATTGAATCACATTAATCACAGACTGAAGAAAGCAACTACATGTTTCCTGTACAAAGTGTATGTAGTTATATCACCAGTTTAGGAATCAGATTCTGTTCTCACAGTTAATCTGAATTCTGTTCTAAGCCACACTAACCTCTTGTATAGATTCACTTATATAAGTTTGAGTTGGTGCTGAAATTCTATCTTCAGTTTCACTCAAACTGTCTGCAGAATAGCTAATACACGTAAATTCTAGATAATTGTCCTTTATATCTCTTAATGTACAAGTTCAAATCATGGAAATCCCACAAAGGCCTCACTTTGGATAAGGCACAGTATTATTACGTCCAGTTCTGTGTTGAAAAACTTACATGAAGGTTTCTTGCCCAGGACATTGTGCTCCCCTTGAGCTTCGAGAAACCCAGAATATCGACCACACAGCAGTGACCATCAAAGGCATTCTTCACTTTTAAAATCTGTGATATTCAGCCCTATAAACTACATTATTTTCACTACCATTTAAGGCTGTGTTTTTTCTCTGCCTGCAGCAGTTTCTGTGAAGTAAACTTATAGCCCATGTGTGAGAACATATGGAACAATTCATATGGAATTTCGCCATCATGTCACAGAGGACACACATTGTCACTGCCATTGTGCCCAACTCCAAACACAGGACGCTGGACCCCTGAGCGTGCAACACTAACTAACAGCATTTTACAGGACAGAGGAGAGTAGTCTAAGGAAACTGAATTTAACATGAGGGTAAAAAAAACCCAACAAAACAACAAACACCCACCCAAGCAAGCATAGCTAAACTGAAACCCATTAAAAAAGAAGTGAATTTGGATGACATGACTATTTTTTCCCCTCATTGTTAAATGCAAACTAAACTAATGGTCAAAAAGTCATGGAGGACGAGGGAGGGAAGTTGTGGATGATTGCTGCATTCTTTATTACGTCCTCTCTCCATCCTGGCTAGCTGGAACATCAGTACAGTTCTCATGCCAGCTTCCAAGTAAACAACACGCACTTCCTGGCTATCTCTAATCTGGGCAGCAATATGTGTGAAGGGTGAGTGCTGAGTGATCTGTGGTTCTGACCAGGTATCCTGTTTTGACAAGGGTGTTTGTCCTTTACCCAACATATTGCAGAAGTTATTCTTGACATTTCTGTGTTATGTGTTTTTTGGGAAAGGCCTAATTAGGTCTTTTGGGAAAGATCTAATTTGTATTACTGAGAAGTTTAAAGGGCCAGAGGTAACAATTAAAAAGCAACAGAAAAGAAGCTGCACTGATAAAATGCTTTTTTGCATTCAACATTTAAAATTACAGGTAATTAAAAGATATTCTCTTTCCTTTAATTAATATTTACACTTCATAGTACTTCACAGCTTGTGGTTCAAAAGCAAGTTCTAAATTTTCTTCTAAAAGTTTTTAAAGAACTAACAGAATGGTTTTAGCAGCTTACCTTTCCATTTTTTAAGTAGAGCTGCTCAGAAATGTTTTACAGCAAAAGACTTCAAATTTGGAAAACGCTCATTAAGCAAAACCTCTGACCAATGCTTAGTAATGCATCTAGTGAAGCTTTGCTGGCCACAGCAAAATTCGGAAACAAATTTATAAATGAATAATGCACAGATAGGTGTAATTAATTACTTGGTACTTACATGAGATGTGGTTCAAGGTCCATGTTTCAAAAAACAACCTGCTGTCTCTCAAGTGAGCAGTCTATTCTGTATGTTAGAGAACTCTTTAAATGGACCCAAAGAGTCCTTAGCTATACTGAGCTGAAGAGTGCCCACAAGAGAGATTAAAATGTGGCTGTACACCAGAGATTAGTGATTAGGTCACCCAGTTGACATGTAGAAGATCTGGGTTGCTGTTCCTTTTCTGTCTGACATGGAACAAAGACTTGAAGGTGTGGTTCACATATACCACCTAGTTGCTATAGCCACCTAGATACTGTTTTTTTCTGCAGGGGAAAAAAAATCCAATGGTTTTAGTGAGAAATATGCATAAAACTGCACTTTGTTTCCCAGCTAAATTTAGTAACGTGCTGTACAATATGGATGAGGAAAATAAAATAACAAAGTTTACATCATGTTGATTGTTTAAATGCAGTCTAGTCATTTGCACACTGAAGACTTGCTCTATTTTATCCATCTATAAACCCTTCACACTTCAGACTAATCTAACAGCTGATTTCCTCGGAACTCAGTTCACTTGAGTAAGGTGCATGCAACCATCCCAGCTGTGGCCTCAGGCTTACACCAAAGAATATTAAGGTAGGTTTGTCACTGACTTCAGTAGGAGGGGAATGGATACCTGCATTCTCACCAGAACAAATCACTTGTCACTTATGAAACTAAATTATCTGATACATGCATCTATTTTCTAGCAGTTCATTTTGTATTTGAATAAAGGCAATCCAGAGGTACCGTTCCTCGTTATATAATAATAAAGAGGACATTTCATGGACAAATATGTAGTAAATATAGGGACTTGCCAATGAACCCAGGACATCTTATATATTGTTCAGAACTCAGTGAGTCAATGAACTTAGAGGAGACTTCATTAAACAGCATTGATATGATTTTTCTTTTTAAGGCAAAATTCCAGTTCCCCGAGATGTTGTTCTGTAATGGGTAGCGATTCTTGGTGTCCTTCTAAGCACAATGCTCAAATAAGACCACTGGAGGGAACTAGTTAAAAGGATTCTCTTTGAAATTATCTGGTATAAACTGAATATATTAGAAATAATGAATCATTACAAGCTGATGCCTTGGAATGCTAAATCTTCATCTTAGTTAAATATACTGGAGCTGCACAGGAATGATCTTGGAGGATAATGAAAAGCAAAATAATGACAGATTAGCCAGTTCACTAACTTCACTGATTAAAATCCATAATGAGCAAGCCAAATTAAATGGAGGCGTGAGGTAAAAATATAAAACATAGTTTTCTGTTGAAGCTTTAAGTACTTCAGGAAATTTTGCTAAGAGATTTCAGATCCAAAGACCAGAAATGTAACCGGAGGTCTCCCCCTACGTTTTACTTGGCATATGATGATGTTCCAGTGATAAAGGCTAAATGAGTTTAACAAGAAAGACTCACAATACTGAATTTCTCAAACTGTGACTAGAACTCAAGACTTAGAATTAATCCCATGGTGGAAGCAAATCAATAGGATGTGATTTTAATCAGGTAAAACTTCTGTGAATTAACTATGCAGCATTCTGGAAATAGCAACTTTCAAACACAGAAAGCAGAAAGTCCAGCCTTATACTGCCCTAAGTGTGTATATATATATATATATATACGTATTTTTAATTTGTTTAATGAATACAAATGTGGTTAATCAGCTCATTTGGGAAGCACCATTAACATCCTAGTTCCCACTGGAAAAAGACATGTTTAAAAAAAAAGCAAAGTAATCAAATAATTACTTGGAAAAATCTGAGGCCTCAAACTGTGATATACTTTTATGGCTCAATATGGTTTGCCTGCCTGCACAATCTACCTGGTAAGGTTTATAAAACTAGTGACCCCACTGCATACCTTATTATTCCACAGTCCCAAACCAGCCATATTTTAATTTCACTTACACTTATGCCAGTCTGAATAAATTCCCTGGGTAGCATCCTGATATTTCTTCAGTCAAGGACAAACCTCCTATATATTTCACTGAGAGGAGAAGTTCATAATTCAATGGAGTTATTTCAACTCATCTCCATCTAGGCCTATTGGCCTTATACTTTTTTATCGTGGGGCTACAGCATAAATAAAGCAACAATTACAGATGCAAAACAAGTTTCAGTATCAATCTTGGAAGTAGATTGCGTCACCCTAGGAAAATAGAAATGTGAATCCCAAATGATTTAAGCAGAGCTGCCAAAGGGAATATCTACTATTTCACTAACAGAAAAAGTGAATGTTAGATGGTGGGCATAATTGGAAAAATACAACAACACTTGAAGCCATATGACTGATTTATATACAGCGTAACTTCAAATATATTCAACTGTTATTTCCTTTTTAAGTTCTTTAGCAGGAAAGCGTTGGTCATTTTTTCCAGGGGTCTCTCAAATAGCAACAGGTTATGTGGAGACACTTTTCTAGATACTCTGATTTTGAAAATTGTTTTGCAACCATTTTTTATTTAACATGAAAATCTGGAAAAATGACACTTCTATTTTCCTTTACCTGTTTCACTTGTAGTAATTATCTGGGACTATTTTAGGACTCAGTCAATAGAGAGCAAATTATTTTAGAAAGGGAATTAAAGCAACACAGTGTTTCTGTTAGCAAAACTGAGAAGTCTTCCTATATTAATTCTAGCCAGAAAGAATACTAGTTCCTGCTGGTTAGGAGGGCCCCAGCTTTCCATGAGTTGCAAAAAGGTAGCACCTCCAAAATTTTTACTATCTAAGAATATCTATGGTTGGACTTGATGGTCTTATAGGTCTATTCTAACCTAAAAGATTCCATGATTCTGCAAGATTTTCTTTCTTAGACAGATTGCTTTAGGCTGTTATTCAAAGGGCCAGTTTCTGATCCTGGGACATTCACAAAGAATCTTTGGATTATTAGATGATGAGTTAGAGTGCTTGCATACAGGATGGAGTAAGATTTCTTGAAGCTTTCTATAGATCTACCCTGCATAGGCAGTGTGGTTGTGTTTGCTTCCTATACCATGCAGCATATGGGCAAGAGAGGCAGGAAACCTTACTAGCTGACTATCATGTTTGAGGTGGTCTGAAGTCTTCATTAGAGTTAACTGCTATTACAGACCAACCCAAAAAAAATCTGAATCAAGAAATAGACAGAAATAGGTATTTCTGAGACTAAGTGCACTTCAGAGCTCTTTTAGCTCAGAACTGACCTTAAAGGCTATAATTTGATTCTTTCTTTTCAGTTTGTTAATGACATCTGTAAGCTCCCATATGTTACAAGGGACACTTCCCCTTGATCCCACAAACAAAAATAAATTTGAAACTAAAATCCTACTTCTAATAGAGAAATAAATATTAGAGGTGAGTGAGCCATGATTTTGGCTAGGTCTTTTCCCATGAAAGTATGTGACTGGAATTCACTGCGAAAGGGACAAGTAATTAGTAGGAAAAAAGATGTAAACGCATCTTTCAACTGTAAACCAAAGTATACATCACCTGCAAGATATTAATTAAATTTCTCAACAAGAATTAGATCAAAAAAGAAATAAACCTAAATCCACCAAAGAAGACTTCTTTCATAACACAGAGTCTGTTGGTCATAAACTACTAAAGGTAATTTGGAAAGAAAACACAATATGCCCTTTACAGGTAGACTTTCAAGAAATTAAAAATCCTCAAGTGCAGACAAAATAAAGCCTATCTACCTTCTTCTTTGTAGTAACAGATGAATCTGTCTCATGGTTTCAATAAAAAAAATTCTCTCCATAATTATCTGTGAAATCAGTGCCTTCCTTTTACATTCGTAATGTAATGTTACATTGTTAATGTATCTTTCTAATTTCTATTATGCAATGGATTCTTCCTTTTCCCCCGTATGTTTTCCTTTTTGTACCAATCTCAGCCTGCACTCCCACAGAGCTTGCTGTATATGTCATTTAGTGATGTAGCGTGTGAAAACCGTTCAAGTGCCCTCTAGTGACTGAAGCTCGCGATCGATTATGGCTCACTACAGCAGTCGCGAGTACTGGATGGACCCAGAACAAGCAATAACACGGATGTGATGTGCTGTGGGCATCAAACTTCCCCATTTTAACTTTTGATTTCCTTGTTGCTGTGACCAACACTGGAACACCTCACGAGCAGCATCCTGCCTGCAAGCTATAGGGTAGAAACCATCAACCTCATGTTAAGCAGAAGATAAATGGTAAGATGACAGAAAACCACATAGTTTATTATTTGGTTCATTTTAGGACTAAGATCTGCAAGAAATAAAAAATAGTGACAATCAAAAATAATGCAATAACATATAGGAGTAATTTCGGCTACTTTAAGAAGATAATGATAGAGAATTAATGTCATAACTAATGTCATAATTAATGTCATAACTAATGGTAGGCCAAGTTTCCATTTAATCACTCAGTCCAGAAAATGGATTGTAAAAATTGTGTTCTTTGAGCCAGTTCAAAGTTTGAACTCTTGAATGTAACTAAGCCACAGAGTAACTTATTCGCTGAAATGTACTATTTCTTTAATCAATTTATAGGTTTATTAATCTAGAAGCCTAGCTATTGCCATTGGACAACCATACAGTACAATACATGTAAGTATTAAACCAAACATAGCTTTATAAAATGAATACAAATTTAAAGGAGAAACGTACTAACTTGGCATAAGTTTAAATTCAACCTTTTAAGGCAAGAAAAAAAGTGGCAATAACACATGAAAATATGTTTTTCATTTTAGGTCATAGGTAGCCTTCCTAGTCTAAATAATCAGTCAAATAGGGGAAACAGAGGCTTTTTGGCTCACTAGAAGATATCCTGGTATGTGGGTTGGTACAACTAAAACAATCTAATCCAGGAATGAATTATCTACTGAATATACAGGTCTTAGAGAAACAGCAAAAGATACTCAACCTGCCCACACCAGCATAGACAAATCAGGTTTTTTATCTCCTACCTAAAGGAGGTGTACCACTCTACATACTATTGCTCAAAACAAAAAGGCAAACTGCTCTGAATTAGCTGAGAAACCCATAATTATTTATAGCTCTCTTGTAGTTTTATGCCAGGCTGTTTGATTATGTTTAGAGAGATATCTTTAAACATTAAAGACAGCCCAAATTCCATGAAGCTTGAAGAATGGAGAAAATAATGGAAATTCACAAAGGACACTTCTGGAGGTTTTGTATTGGTAAGGTGTTCCTCTGGATACCCTTGGAGGCCCTGATATTGTCACACACTGAACGCTTTCAGTAAAGGCACTTCTAATAAGATGTTTTATTCAAAGTATCCCACTCTTGATGAAGTGTGATAGTTGGCAAGTAATTTGTGGGGCAGAACAATCACTTTCACATCTGCCTTCTTTACATACTTCAGTTTTCATGAGTTATAGTAATAAATACCACTCCTTGTGTAGATGTCCTTGAAAATTTCTTTAGCGTATGCTTCAGTAAACCGAGAAAGCTCAGCAGAAAAATGCAAGCAGCCACAGCTGTATCCTTAAAATTACAGTGGAAACAGAGTTTCAATGTGCATTAGGAGAAAATGAATCTGTTCAAAGACAATACACAACATGTCACAGATCCTCTACAAGCATGACTGTTCTTTTTGCTAATGCTCTGCAGTGCTGTTACTTCGTCTCCTTCTACCTCAATTTTTTTCAACCTGCAAACCAGTGATCATATAACATTTTAATCCTTATTGTTCTTCATTCTCCATCCTATTTCTCCCTTGTCAGCATCCCCCTTAAAATATTACCTGCAATATTATTTTCTTAGTATTCTGCTTTTCTTGTCCTCTGTTCTCACAGTATGCAAGACAAAATATTATATTGCAGTCCTCTTATAGAATGAACATTCCTGAAAATAAATTTAACTAAAATTTAAGGTTGAAGTTTAAACCCTAAAAACATACAAAACTTCCACTTGTGTTAAAGGGTCTCTGCCTTTCAAAAAAAGCCTGCAAGAGTAGGTTTTAATAGGGTTGGTTTATTATTTATTGGAGTGGGATTTTTTTCTTGTGGTTTTACTTTTCAAGTTTGCCTTAGAGAAACTCTCTAAACCTCTTTCTATCCCACTTGAAAGTCTCAGAAACAATCTTTTGGCACTAGCCATTTCCCTTTAGCAGCAAGACAAATTTTTGTGCCAGAAAGCCAGTTCTTTGTCAGAATGAAGAGTTCCTCATCAATAAATACATCTTTGACATTGCATTTCAGTTTCTGCAGTAATAACATAACCCTACCATTGACTTGAAAATAATTAGACAGCAATATCATTGATATTTTCCTCATCGCCAGCACAGATCTTCAAAGGAATAATTCTTTTCTCTTCAGCAGTATGAAGCTCTTCAATTGAATAATGATGGACTTGAACAAAAACTGGTCTCAGCAGCAAGATTCCTACTGTGGAAACATGTAATCTAGTTGTATTATGTAGTAATCTAGTGTGTTTATAACTACAATCAAACCCTCCATAAAAGTGATATACTTGTGTGCAATTAAAGCTGAGTGCTTTAATTGAGTAGCTGAGAGCTAAGCTTCCAAGGATGGCGTTTTCCTTTCAACATACACTTAAGCCAGCCAGCAGCTCTCAAACTTCCCACATTTGACCATGTTCACAACTCTCAGGTAAATTTATCAACCAGTTTGCTCTTTCAGCATTGAGAGTACAGCAGGCAACACTGCCCCTTTTGTACCAGCATGGCAATCCTTTAATTGAGCCTCTGACCTAGACTTCAGTCTTCTAAACAACTCACCCGAACTGCTACACACGACAAGTTCTAAAGCATGTCTTGTATCCCTGATCCAGAACTTTGATTTACACTGCAACTAGTTCAAATGCAGGCTCTGGAAATATTATAGCCTTCATTCTCAGCAATCTTTTTTGGTTTGCCTTCTACTCCCTCCTCCACCCACCATGAACATGCTATTTTTGCACGTCGGCCTAGGACTGATCCTGTGTATTTGTACTTTAGATAGTCATCTAAACAAGGTACTGTCCAGGTTCTTCCAAGCCTGCAGCAATACTGCAACAATTTAGGAATTACTGGTAAGAAATAAAACCCATTTATGAATGCCAAGCCTGATTTTATAGAAAAATGATGGTGAGAAGCAACATCTGGAAAGGAATATTACTGGACTTTTCATGGACACTGTCAAACTGTTCAAGTGGGTGGAATTCCTCACCTAGTGGAGGAAGCAGATGAGGGCCATGGAGGCAATATACAAGATAAGCTTCAAAATAGAAGTGGGTGTTCAGTGAAAAGGCAGTTTAGGTAAACTATGAAAGTATGAGTTCTTCCTGTGTTTGTTGGTGCTCTACAGTCTGAAGTAGCTTTCTTTAAAGAGTTAGTCCAAGTCCACTTTTTGTTTACAGAGGGTAATTTTCTCTCTGGAGAGTTTATGTATGCAAATGTATTTAGAATATTAACTGTGTAAATCAACATTTGATTTCCTAATTAAGCTAACTGGTAGCACGTAAGACAGCAACTAGTAGGCTGTAACAGTGTAGTCAAAAGGCTATCTCCATTTTCAAAGTAAATAGATTTGTGTGTGCCTTCTTAGTAAATAAGCAAATTGTGATTTCTTTTGCTACAAAGTCTGTTTTGGTTTGATTTGAAAAAAAACCTCCTTTTCCTCTGTGCCAAGAAGAATGTCCTTTGAAGCTTGGAGTGAAAACTCCAGGCACAGTCTGCACCTTTTCTAATAATCAAAGAGCTCTTAACTGAACACTGACACACACTCCTTTAAATGCGGATGCCTTTCAGATCTCCCTTGCAGTACAGCCCTCCTACCTCATTATTTGCATGACTAAAAGCCACTTCTCTTCAATCCCCTGCTGATTGAACAACTCACTTCTGGTGTCTAAGAGAAGGTTCTTCCCATTTTTTCCTCTTGAGACTGCTCCCTTTCTTCAGTTCCTACTCTAGTTCCTCACCATGTTATTCTCTGGCCACCTGCCAATTAGGCAGAACTGGCAGAAAATTTGTCAGTTTAAATACTACATTTTAAAGAAAAAAGAAATATTGGAATGTTCTGTGTACATGTTCACACATTTTTTCCTCCATTTCTGAACCCTTGATGTACTGCCTCGATGCACTTGATTAGGATGGTAAGAATACAGACCCCATCCACTCTGAACATATTTCCTTTTCTTCACTTTGCTTCCTGATAAGTATAGCTGATCAGAATTCTAAGAAGGCCTAATCAATAATAGGAATGCTGATTGAAAAGATCAGTCCCAGTCAAGTGGCTGGCCTCTCGGAGAACAGGGATTAATCCCTTGTTTCCCTAGCATATTACCAGAATATTAGTGCTTCTAACAGTACTGATTCATGAACAACATTGTTTTAATTTGAGATAGCTACTGAGGCTACCAAAACTCTGTTCAATCCTCCTCATGCTGCCATATCAAAGCAGCTGATGCTGCCTCAGGAGATAATTCACAAGTAGCATTGCCATCCATTTAGGACTGGCTACTTCGTTAGCTATTTCCAACTATGCTATCATGAAGAATACCTTGGTAAGAAATTCAGTGCTGCACAGCATGCAAGCAATTGGCCTTGTACTTTTGCAGCTTAGATTGCACACTGTGCCTCCCCTAATATGAACCAGAGAGAAAAAATATGCATACTAAGAAAGATTAACTGAAACTGTAAAGCAGCCTTTTTGTCAATCTGTCCTTAATTTCAGTCCAAGCATACAAACCCTGAAACACAATTAAAACTTTTTAAAGCTTCTAAATGATTCTTACACATATTTAAAACGGAACAACTCTTTAATTCACAAGCAACTCAGAGGTTTAGGACCATGCACACTTGCTGCAAGCAAAACAAAAAAAAATAAACAGACAAGATCATAACAGCAGGAAAATATGACGAAAATGCCTCCAACCACCACAAGCTAAACATTCTGATACTATTTATTTCACCCACAGCTCAGTAAACCCAATGTTAAATAAACACAGAAATGGCAGATTCACTTGGACTGGTCATTTAATGATTCTGAAGTGAGTTGTGGAAAGTGTGTGGAACTCTAAATTCACAAAATGAAAATTGCTGTTTATTTTCTTGCAGTAGTGACTAATGAGGATGGACATCGGGGAGAGCCAGGGAAAT
This sequence comes from Coracopsis vasa, assembly GCA_026283785.1. NCBI lineage: Eukaryota > Metazoa > Chordata > Aves > Psittaciformes > Psittacidae > Coracopsis > Coracopsis vasa. Next base: position 57,927 of record JANHGB010085816.1, read on the forward strand.
ATTAACAGAAAGAAAAAGGCATTGCCAAAAATATCGCAGGTTCCAATTCCAAGTTTATTATTTTATGACAAATTACATAGTTAACATTATTAATATTCAGTCTAGGTAAAAAGAGACAAACTACAGTATAAGCCCAGCTGCACAGAACACATAACATCTTTCTCATTTGCACAGTAACTCAAAGATTACTTTCCGCTTAAGCAAGCTGCTGCTTGTTCCCTTACATACTCACTTTCTTTCATTAGTGTTTTATACTAATTGCTATTTAACTTAAGATTTACCTTTTAAGAAATCAGAACTGGAAACTAAGGTTTCTGAAATAAATTTATGTCATCTTATCAGTAGAATGCTTCATTCTTCAGCAGTAAAACCATAAGCTACCATTTTGTTTGCTTACAGGACTAAAAGAGCTGAGTCTTTCCTAGTCTATTTAATTGAGACTTCTATTTTCAGAAATAATTGTCTACTAACAGCTCCTCTCATGAGCAAACATTTATAGCCACTACAATTTACATAGCATGCAAACAGATACATTTACATAAATTGCTTTGGTGTCTGAGTACCTGTTTAATTCACATCTTAACAGCCTTATAGTCTTTCTTTTCCTATTTTCTCAGTGTATTTGCACTGCATTACACTATTTTGGTTTTCTGTGCAACTATTCGGTTTTGCCTTAACTGGACTTAATTGCATTATTTATAAATGTGAAGAAAAACAATCAAGCCTATGTCAAAACCTTACACAACAGCTGCAGGTCAGTTTACATGACACTGGTGCAGATCAGGCATAATGTTGGGTTTTAATCTATTGTTCCTTATGCAAACAAAATCTGGGTTAAAGAGAGTAGAATCTTTGACAGTAAGATTGACACTCATTGTCCCAACTTTGTGAATTAAATTCTATTCAGAGAAACCCATGTTTTCACAGTATAGACAGCAGAAATTAGGGAAAGAATTAAGACATCAATGGAAAAGAGATTCACTAGACTGAAAAATATGGGACTATTCTAGACAAAATTAGAGTATCTGAGAAACATGAAGAATTAATCCTGCAACACACTTTCAACAAAGGTATTTGGAACACAGTGGGGAAATAAAGCAAAGCTGCAGCAAGATGTTAAGTCTAGAAGGCACTGTATATAGGAAAAAATAAACAGTTACTATCTTTACTGTGAAGACAGCACAGCATAACATTTAAACTATTAAATTTCAGGTAGCCTTCTTACTTTTTTTTTTTTTTGGTAAAAAAAAAGCAAAAAAAGCAAGCTGACCAGAAAGAAATTTTTCAAATTTCAGCTGAATCACCTCACAAATTCCATGGAATGTGTACTGCAGATGTTGGTTTTCCACAGACAAATTGAAACTATCCTTTTTCTGAAAGAATAAGGTGATTATTTCTCAGATAAGGTGACTAGTTCTCAGGTGCAGGGTTCACTGTACTCATACTTTTCTGACTCACATTAAGCCAGACCTCAGAAAAGCTTATTAGGTGGTTCCACTAGTGAATGACTTACTCTTCACTCTAAACCCTGATGCTAATCAGGAGAATAAAAATGAAACTTCTGCAAAATGCCCTGAAGTTTCAGTTAGTCAGAAAAAGGTGAAAACAAAGTCATGACACCTTTTCCTGGGAATGGTGCTGAGGTTGTTACTGGTGACACATCATCAGCTCTTTAAAGCTATGACTGCAGAGAAAGTACAGTAGCCACACTGACTTGCTAAATAAAATGACAAGCAGTCAAGGAAATGCACAGAAACTGCCATGTGCTATGCTGCATTTGCATATACTAACTGGAGCAGGGACCAGTGAATTAATAAAATTGTTGGCAACAAGGAATTCCAGCTATTTCTCAGCCAACACAATTTTTAACACTGCTCACTATCCTAGAAAGTGAATTTGTTACTCCAAAAAAGGATAACGCTCTCAGTTCCTATTAAAAATATTTTAGATGCAAATGACCTGAATCCTAGCAACCTTTGTTGCGTCAGCATCTGCCTGTGGAGAATTAGCACTGATATTAGTTATGACTCAAGAGTAGGAATTAACTGTGTATAAAGCAGAAGACATAAAAAGATGGTCTCGATCTAAACCAGCATGCAATCCAGACTGAAAAATCTGAAATGGGAGCCATGCGTGATAAACAGCAGGGTATCAAAAAGAAAGACAAGAGGCTGAGATACTGAAAGCATTTAAGTCACACATTTTGAAAGTCACATAAGAAATCATTGGGCTAGAGTCCCATCTTCTACTTAACTGCTCTAAACACACACACACATATATTAGTTCCCTATGGTAGATAAAATAACAGACACAGTGGCATGCAAGTAAAAAAATCTGCAGATCTCATGCTTAGATTCCTGCCCCTTCAAAACATATACCAAGCTCATGCTTGAGAGCCTTATGTATAACCAGCAGTCAGAATGACAGCCTAGTGGCATCAAGATGCAAGGGAAGCTTTCTAGAGAGTTTCAGAGAGAGCTGTCAGGAAGCACTAAAGCCAGGATCCATCTGAAATTTTGCACCTCTTTGGATCTTAAAGCCTTAAACTAGAGCTCGGGCAGATCCCTGAACTCTCGCAGGATTAAACCCTTCCCCAAGAATGGACACTTACAAAGCTTTTTTCAAGCAGGTAAGCAGGGCTCACTTTTGAGGATGCAGCTACTGAAGGAAATAATTAGTATCAGCTCTCTTATTTAAAATGGTAAACTTATTTAGAAAAAATAGCATTCAGACAAAACTTCTGGGCTCCTAGAAAAGCACCTCCCCAGACAAAGTTCATGTGAGACAGAAAAGCATACTTTCACCCTTTCAACGATACCATGTCCCTGTGCACAGTTTATCACAATCCTAGAGCCAGGAGAGAAGCATAGAAGTCTGACAGGTTGTTGTCCTGTCTCTCAAGACTGCACATTTGTTTAATAAACTCACTCCCCTTGTGCAGCTCAGTGACTGTTTTATGAGTGCTTATGTTTCAGACCAACCTATAAGCACTACTTTCCCTTTCCACTGGGAATAGCTTGTAGTTTCTTCTACTTAAAAAAAACCCAACAAAATAATCAAACCCAACAAAGATTCTTAAGCAGTAAATTAGCATTTTCTGTTGAACTGTTCTTAGCTGCTGTGTCCCTAAAATGCTGATTAGTATTAATGGGACCTTCTGTGAAAGCACAAAGGGGACCCAAGGCCACTACTTCGTGCCTGGAATTCTAGGGTTCCCGTTTCCTGAGATTCTTTCCTGCTGCAGGAAACAGCATGGCTGTCTTAGTAGAAAGGTCTGAGTCAGTGTTGAATCACTGCCCAACATGATGTGAAGGGGCAGGAGTGTGTGTGGGTTTTGTTTTGCTTTTTCTTAATTGATGGTGTGTTTTGAGTATAGGCATAAAATTAAGATACAACCATCTTAAAGATAAAACACCCCAATGTGCTTTTCCTGCAATTATCTATGATAGTTGCATTTCTAAGGCCATTTCAAATAGATACAATATCCTACCTTCTGTATAGTGTTGTCTTAACTGCTAAACAGCTCCATATCATACTGGGGACATAGCATATTTCAACAGGAGAGGAATAGTAACCTTGTGCTTCAATATTAGTCAGAGGCTTGAAAGATCTAGATTTGATCGAAGTGAGAAGATCAAAATTCTTTGGTGAAGTTAGATCAGTTCCTTAAATACACATTCAAAGGAGGCATTGTGTGCCTAAACATGAGCCACACCAAAACTGTAATCCCTAAACCCATGATCTCCCTCAGGTCCATCTGCCGGGCTTCCTGGAAAGGCTAATTCTCAGAAGACCCCAAATACATAAAGCACTCTAGAGAACACTGATTTTGATGCTGCCTGGGGAGGAAAAGTAGGCGTGTTTGTTTTTTTTTCTTTAGTTAATGACTACAAATACTGAGGCAGAACAAAGTTCCAAGTTCCAGGTCTTGCTCAGCAAGTCAGCACAGGTACTTCATCCCATAGCTGTTTTTTGTAAAACAGAAACCCACTCCAAAGCAGTAAATTAAACCCAGTCCTTTTCCCTGACAAATGTCCAAAAATTACACTAAATATTAAGTTTCCACTCGTTGGGCCAGTGAATTTGGAACAAATTCCCATTATATGAATACCTTCAGCAAAAGGGACGGGAGTACAGCCAATAGCCGCAAGGAGTGTTCAATATTGGAAGACGTCTATGTCTTCACTAGTCAGGTGAAGACAAAAATCAACTGTTGTCTCCTCTGTCTTGAATCACTGTTCTAGCCACTGAGATTGTCCTACTGCAAGAGTTGTCTTCCAACACCTGAATGAAAACAAAGACTCTTTTTTAGCAGATAGGTTGAAGGTGAGCTACCTTAAAAAGAAGGTAGTGCTTTGTATTCTGCTATTAGACCAAATATGCTACTCGCTGCTGGGCATTCTGGTTCCTAAAGCTTTCTTGAGGCATCCAGCCTTCCTCAAGCAGCGTTTACTAAGTGAAAGAAGGAACCTAAACACCAGTTGGTAGCTCTGAGCCTGCCTTGCACTGAAAAAAAAACCCCACAATGGGCTGTGTATTGCCCATGGCCTGTGGCAAAACCATGACTGAACTTGTACTTTGTGAAATGCTCAAGGCTTCTTTCAGGACAAAGCATTATATAAAACGCGAGATACTGTTCAACTGATTTCCACACCACAAAGGAAGCAAATTGTTTCTTATTGATGCAACTGGTAAAATTCCTTCTTCTCAATGATAGGAGGAGATGGTTCCAGATAACTAGAAAGTAGGTATGAGACAGTGAGGAATACCACTCTAAGCAGATTTCATTGTGATTTATTACATTGTTTGTACTTTATCTTAAAGCTCTTTCTTGTTTCGTAGCCCATGGTCTAAAGAGCTGAGGGTGTGCATTCACTGCCCTAAGCCAGGCACTGTCTCCACTTATTGGTAATGTTTTTTTACTGGGCCCACCACCCTGCTAGATCCACTGACACAGGAAAATCCAGGTCCAAATAACTGAAAAATCTAGAAATAGTAGGGAATGAAACAAGATAGTTGCCTCAAATTTTGCAGTGTTAAATGTCAGGTTTTTTAAAAGGTGAAGAATTTAACTCATTTATCAGTCTTATTTCTTTCAAACTTGCATGTCACATCATTTTTTAAAATAATGTTTCTCCTAGTGCAAATACTGACCAAATTAACAATGATTGGTAAGGAGGCCCTGGACATCAATTTGCATGCCAAAAACATATATCACAGCATCATTCTACATGAAATGTATCCAAAGTCTTTGTATATAAAGAATCTCTAAAGCTGTAATTTCAACAGTGGTCTGTGCATTGAAGTAGAAATGGCCTGAACAAGCTGAACAAGCTGCAGGGGGGTTGACTAGATGATCTTTGAAGGTTCCTTCAGACCCAAACTATTCTATGATTATTCTATAAAATATCTTTAATGGTTCAGGAAAGCAGAGAGATTTCAAAACTTCAGAAAAACAAGGAAGTCTTAAATACAATTATCCTTAATATTCTTACAAGTTCACTAACTTAAAAAGCGAGTGCATCCAGCAAAACACTAAAGCACCTTATTAAAACAAACATCTGTTTCTGACAAAATTTCTTTTTCTACTTAGGCTGAATATAGACCGTAACTCCCCAGTATCAACTGAACTTAGGAGGCTCTGTGAATAAATGAGATCAGCAGCAGGACAGTGCAAAGCCAAAGATTCAGACATATTGAATCAAGTTTTGGACTGATGCAATTCCTCACGTAGATGAACTACCAAGCCCTGACAACATTAATAATGTCCATGTTCACAGGCCCATAATTACTGAAGTGGTGTTACTCAAAACCAAAAACAACAAAAAAAAAAAACCAAAACATAAAACCAAAACAAGAGCAACAAAACAGCTAAAAATTGATTTGAGAGAGGTCTTGCCCGTCAGAAACCAGATTAAATGTTTAGATAGGCTCTCCGGCTTAGAATAATTTAGCCCTAATAGAAAACATTTTTGCTGTTAAGACATCCCATCAAAGGATAGGTTAAGCTGAGTTTTTTGAAAGCTCAGCATGTGTATTCTGGGTCTGTGATCATATGTTGAGTTGAAGAAAACAAGAAAAAGCATATTAAAAGTCAGAGGGATATGCTTCCCTCACAAGATCACTGGATTGGAGAGGAGGAATTTTTAACTATGTTTATTTGTTTGTTTTTTAACTTCACGTTTTTGGATTAGGACATTTTATTAATGAATTCAGATATGCAGAACAGATGTCTGTCATACGACTTGTAGGTCTTAGGAAAAGTCTGACCCTTCTCATGCCATTTTACTTATTTACTTATTTTTTTTACCCCTACTATCACTTTGTTTTGCTTAAAGATAAGCAGAGACATTATTTCCCACTCACTCTGACTCAACTTGCCTGCCTTAAATTTCATTGAAGTTTTTCCTTTTAAAAATTTGTTGTGAAAGCAGTTTTGCTCACTCTGCAAAATGGGAGTTGTTGGTTTATTCATTCCACCTATTTCACAAAATGGTTTTGGCATTATTATATGTTTACAGCTATAAATCACTACTTCTGTAACAATTTTATGTCAAGGCTCTTTATGCATTATAGGACAGGCAGACAACACCATCTACATTTTGTGCAATAGCTCTTGCTTTGAAAGTCACCAGAGTTGGATATCATGGCCTAGAGCTGAGAGGTGACTGGCCAGGAAGGCAGCTAGGTGAAAGTACCAATGTGTAGCACTTGGATGTATTCCTTCATGACCATGGATCATAACTCTATACTGCTCAAAACAGCATGCTAAAGACACACTTACTTAAACTATCCCTCAAAATCTGACCACCTAAAACTACGTGTATTATGCTGTACAGATTGGTCCTTTTGAGTCCCTGGGTTAAAAATAGCTTTATTTCTTTTCAGGAAAAAAGTATCAAGGAAGCTTTACTTCCCAGAGGAAAATTGCCATATTTTCTTTCCCGTTGTATCCTGAAATGAGCTACCATAGTAAACTTGAAGTTGCATTAGCATGCAGCATTATCTGTGATTGTTTTCAAGGGCTTAATCAAGATGTTTAACAAAAACCAACAATCACAAGAATTGTGATGTGGATGTATGGAATACAGCATGCATTCTAGCCTTTAAAACAGTTATAGTTTGCTTCTGGAAAACATTATGTGTCCTGTGAGTTATCCGAACCCTAGGATTTATAGAAAGCTGAGAATTTCTTCTTCCCTGAAGCTGGTACTACAGTTCCAATTATCACAGCTCACCATGTCATCTGTGAACAATTAGCTTTCACTTCCTCTTCAAAATGCAGTCAACATGCTAAGCTAAGTTGGGCCTTAGTATTTCTTTCTGAAGTTTGGATGCATAACAAAGACTTTTACAATGAAATGAAGTTCAGCCCAAGCCTTCTCCTCCAACTTGGCTATATCAAGGGCTGCTGCTTCAAAATTGTCCATTCTGTATTCTAAATGCTCCCTGCTTTTCTGTCTTTACTGCAGAAACCCCTTAAATCTCCATAAGAGCAGAAGCACTCTTTGGATGGTACTTCTTTCTTTTTATGAGCCACATAAAAGGCTGCTCCTCAAGGGGAATGGATGCTACAAAGCTAGAGTTATTTCTGTCCCTTTTCCCAGGACAGACCATTAAATTCTCCATCCTTGTACATTACCAAGTTTGTTTTTACACCATCACATTAGTAAGAATAGTAACTCTGGGGACCTGAGTGACATCATAGAGGTAAAAAAAAAAATAATTAAAATCTGAGTAAAATGCTCAAATTTTTTTTGAGTACTTTACTGTAGTTAAAAGTGGCTGTCAGTATATGGTCAGTTCTGTCCAGGTTCTGTTCTAGGTAGCTGAAAAAAGACCCCCATCACATCAAATCAGGAAGGTCCTTTTTAAAGACTTCAGTTGTTACTTCAATGCAGCCTATCAGTTTTTCCATATTTTTTAGTGTTCAAAGGACTATTTGTTACAGCAAGGACCAGCAGAGCTGGAAACAACTATAATATGTGATATCTACTTGTGTTTCTACAGCACCTCATCTAAATGGAGGTCCTCAAAAGCTTAGCAAATATATCAGCTCTGAATATTTAAAACAGCTCAGATAAGCATGGGAAAAGCCTATCCAGTTTTGAATTTGCCTCAAAAATTCACCCAAATATACATTTTCTGAAATTTCATACTCCCATAATCCCTAGCAGCTGTGTTAGCACCCACTTACTTTTAACCATTAACAGTGACATCAACAATATTAGAATCAGTAGACACTGATGCACGCTGAAAGCATTCTCCACAACTGTTTGAATCCTGAAAAGGATTACAAAACCTCAAAACAGAGCTGGTTTATACTGGTGGAACACTGAGAAGCAAGTGATGTTCCCAGCCCTGTTCCTGCTGCTCTGTGGAAAAATTTTCATTTCTAGACTTCAGTCCACCATCAATCTCATTTAAGGAGAAAAAACCAAGATGATATTATTACGGCAGTGCTACTGTGGTCTTTGCAATGACCCTAACTGCCATTGCAGTATTTCTAGAATGATCTCAAAAAGTCTCAAGGTTTTCAAATATTAAAAATACTTATTATCTTCCTGTTACTTATCCAGCTGTAATAATACCAGTATTCTGCATTACCTTTCTAGATCCATACCATATTTCTACCACTACTGCCTACTAGAGGGCTAATCTAAAGTTTAGTGTTAAGAAAATTATGAGTGATTCAGGCCTCCCAGTTGAAGACAGACACTTTCCATAGTCATGGGAGAAGCAGTTACAATAACTATATTAAGCAGATAGTGCATGATCTGCTTATAGTCCCACAGGCCTTGTTCAATTCAAATACATATAAGATACCACTTCTGCTATTCACAGCAATTGTAAAAAAACCCCACATCTATTCACTCTTCAGCTATAAAGGACAATTGCTGCCTGAAGACACATAAAGGCTAATTCTTAGTGTTTCAGTAACACTCTAATTGACAAGAGTACAAACTCCCTTGGAAAAACATCATTACTTCCACTGCGTGATGGAGTCTCCCATAAAGCCAATGTGTGAAGTTTCAGGTTTTGGAGCTCCTTTGGTGAGAAATTAGTGTAATCTAGTGTAAAGTGATGGCTACAGGTGTCCTAGTGCAATGTCTTGTTCTCACTGTACCAGCACTCTTAATTTCCTCAGTGTTGCGTAGTATCTATCTAATTTTGCTTGCAGGATTTGATAGTGCAAATCCAAGCCATTCTGATTCACAAAACATCAGAACAAAAGATAGCTGTGGGTGCAACACTGTCAATGGATAGCGAAACTAAAACACACTGAAGAGGTGACACTGGCTGACAGATGCATGGGAGACTGGCATATAAAAAAACCCAGCAAAGTCTAGTTGTGCTTCCTCACAGGCTCTAACATCCTCAACAACTCATATAAAGCATGAAGGGTGAAATGAAAGGCACCATATATCTCTTGCAAACACTCTTTCATGCACACACTTATGAACCGCCACTACAATCCCACATTAATCATTCCAGCATCCTCTGACTACGTTTCTAAGTACTTGTACTGTCACTTCTTACTGTCAGCGTCAGGACTGAGTGATGAGAAAGTTGCATTCATGCATGGGGTGTTTGAAAACTTCTGAGTTGATCCTTTACAAAAATCGACATAGTGAACATTAAAAATAATAAACAAAACTATGGCACGGCTCAGAAGAGTACCATACACTGCTCAGAAGTCAGGAAATGTGACAGCAAGTAAGGTCTATGAGCTCTTTCTATACACAGTGTATACAGAGCTCCTTCTGGGACAGGTACAGAAGGGCACACTTTGCATGCTGAAGTGCAGTGTGTGTTGTAAGCTTGGTATGGCTGTGAAAGCACTTCAGTCAGTACCAGTGTTTGTACTCATCACAAGAACTGCTCTCCTACACTGCTGTAACTAAACAAAGCACTTATGCAAGTGGAGAAAACCCCTCAAAGTCCCCTAATGGCCAAGTGTTCTTTAGCAATCAGTAGGCTTAACAAGACAGAGAGCGACAAGCCAGTATATAGCCAACTAGCAACATTTAGAAGGTAATTCTTCTGCTTGCTCTTAATCACCCTATATGCCACTTGCATACAGCTATAGTCCTGCCTGTTTGCCTTAGCTCTTTAATCCAATGTCTCTCTCCCAGTTTTGAGCCTTGTCTCGATCTGATCCTAGGATTCTTGATAAAACCTTCTCTTGACTTCTGCGATCTCCTGGCCCAGACCTAATTATGGGTGTGCACTCCCCAACTCACAGCACACAATAGATACTACTAGTGTATGTACATATTAATTATGTAATAGAATCCAGCTATTAACTTCTTCCCATTAAAGCAGATATTTCTTAACTATCAAGGCCAGCAATGCATCATACAAAGGAATTGTGGTGCAATGTACCACTATGTGTAAGATTCTTGGAAAAATTAAGAAATGAAATTCCTGGATTCATGTCAGGATCAGCACTTCCAGGCATTCTCGGGAGCTAGGCTCGTCATTCAAAGTCTGAGTCTGGTGTGGCAAAGCACATAGAGGCTATCCTATAAATTCACCAGATTAGTACAGGGCTCTTACCCACATAGAGCAAGTCCTGTAAGAGAGAGGCCGCTTTATAGTGTGCATCAGTTGTCTGAGCTGCGCAGAGATTAAAGGCTAGCACAAGCCATGCCTGTGTTTCTCATGCCTGTGCATCTCTTGTTGTCAGTCTGAGCTATGGATGCCTGTATGTCACATCAGCCCTTTCAGCAGATGATGTCTGGGCTGCTTTAGGAAGGCTTTTGGACATGTTGTCTACCTGACATAGCTTTTATGACATTTCCAATAGGGAAAATTGAGCGCCAGGCCTACCAGTGTGCATTCAACTATATGGTGCACAAGCTCAGAATGAGCTTGTGTATCTGATGTCATAAAATAAAGGTTTTTCTAAAATTCCTTGGTACCTCATTAGCTGTCACCTGAGTGAAAGATTAGTAGACAAAGCTATTGTTGTTGCATGAAGCACCATTTCCCTGTGTCCTTTTGAGAGCTGTGTAGAGCTGATGGCCTCTTAGAGGCATCAATGTCAAAACATACATTAAACTTAACCCTACTTAAGAGAGTTCAAAACAATCATATGTTTTACATTATCTAGTAGAAAAAATAAAGCCTTGTATGAACAATTTTACTAACAGGTTTTTTTACCTGTCATTCTTTTACACTTTTTATCCTGATCATTATTTCATCCAGTGTGAAGCAATTTAAAATAAATTCACACGTTTGTTTGTTCACAACAACAAACACCTAAACAGGATTTTTTTTTGTGTGTGTAATTCATTTTGAAGAGCTGCACAATGAAAATAAAGCTTTCAAATAGGCTTATATAGAATATTACTCTACTATGTTTCTGTCATAGAAACAATTTCCAATTTCACTTTTTCTGTGCTATGCAGCAATTTTCCACATTTAGTTTTACCACCCATTTCTTACTGAATTGCCAACATCTGTAAAAGAATTCCCTTTACCTGCCAGCATTTAAAAAAAAAAAAGGAATAAAACAAAGAAAAACTGTGTTTCTTTGGAGTTCTACTTATTTTAAAATTTTTTGTCTATTCAACCAATAAATTATGGATACAGGTAAATAGCACTTCAGGTTTCAACTTTTGACATGAACCGAGATACTTTGTTTACAGAGTAAAAGACTGGACTAAATACGTAAATATTTTTTTAAATATCATGTCAACTTCTGATTGTGTTATATTTTGCCTTGCTATTTTATAACACTTCTTCAAAGGGAATTAAATCTTTTTGCTTAGCTCCATATATACTGACTCAGACATACGGAAGGGCTCCCCTTGTGTGAGTTATGGAGGGGGTGTAGATTGCCTTGCTTATAGCATTACATATTTACAAGCCAAATCATCTGATCTTCTGATTTTGAGCGAAGAAGAGATGCATGTAAACACTGTAGGACTAAATTATAGCTAAAGCTTTTAATCTGTGGTTATATCCCACTCTTCCTACTTCAGGCAAAGATAAAGCTATATCCTTCATACTGTTGTCTGCTGCAGACTCTCCATGGTTCCCATCATGGAAAATGAGAGATACGGCAGTTTAGTTATTTTCCCTTGTAATCTATTCAAAGATACTTTTAGTCCATTTCTGTACCAGTAATTGTTGCTTTGCAAGACAACAGCTTTGAAGAACAGAGAAAAATTAAGAACAATTTACTTAAAGCTCTGATGTTTTGTCAGGCTCTGGTAGTAATCAAATTTTCATTTTAATGAAAAAGTGATATCAAAGGAACCAAAGAAAACTATTATTCAGTGTCTTGAAAATGTTCATTAGATGCAAGCTAATTAGTCTAGTTTTGAAAAAGAGGGGTTGGCTAACAATCAAAAGCAACAGTTTGAAAAGGGGAGGATATTCTAAGTAGAGAGAAAACACTAATGTACACAGCCACTGAGATGATAAAAGAGCTAATTATTATCAAGAGTAAACATGGATCAATGAAATCTGTCCGATTATTAAAGCCAGCGTAGTGTGAGAGCATGAACAAAGACATGAACTTTCACTATATAAATTGAAAACTTTGAGAGAATTGTGCTGGCACACACAAGTTACAGGGGACTTGATCTACATGACATGAGGAAAACGTAGTAGAATTTTGTGAAACATTTTTAAAAAGCCAGTAATGACACTCTCTTAATAAAAAGACTATTAAATGAGTGCTAAATTATCAAAATTAATTATCATCAGGCAAAAAAACCCTACAAAACTCTTCTGTTTATGTGAAGAAGCCTGTAATTCTTCACAGAGCAGGTATTTTCTGGTCCAATGTTATCAGATATGTCACGGATGCTGAGGTATGTGTCTATGAATATAAAAAAGTGATGTCCTACCTCCCTGAGGTAGTGAAAAACTTAAACATCCACATGGCATGCCGACTAGCTGGGACAAAAACATTAGAGCGTGCATACAGAGATATGCAATCTTACTTTATGGCCCCCCTTAAACAATAATTAGATTTGAATGAAGATATTCAAGCCCAATATTTCTTGGCTGGCTTCCTTCACTCCTTCCTCCTATATGCTTCTTGGAGCAATGGATTAGAAACAAGTCGGACTCACACAGAATTTGAGTAGGAAGAATTTAACATAAAATGACATTGTGGGAATAGTAATCACTTAGCTAATCGTTAATAATCTAATTGTGCCTCTTCCCAAGACAACAAAATAAGAGGATTTGATGTCCACTTTGATTCACAAATTTCCAAATCCGTCCAGTAGGACTAAAACATGAAGAATACAGAAGCCCAAAACCTCTATTTTATTTTAAAGGGGTCAAAATTATCACTATGTATCTTATACTTACCAAAATTAACAACAACAACAACAACAACAACAAAAGCTACTGATATGAAGTGAAATGCAGGTGGACTTGATGTACTAAAAAAAAAAGAAATTAATAAAATCATTTGGCTATTTTACTTCTCTCCCCACCTTTTGTCCCTACTAGGTACTGTGATTTAAAAGGAAAGGACAGCTAATGTTCCTGGCAGTAGGAGATACATTTGGATAATAATGGATTCCCAGAGAGGAGCACTTCCCAACTCCATCATCCCATCACAGAACCTGTGAGGAAGCCAGTGCCCTGCAAGCTAGGGCAGTATATTACCTTTCTTGTACTGGTTGGCTTAACAAGGAAAAGCAATATTTTAAGTAAACCCAAAATGTCTGAAACTGGGAAAAATAACACCATAAGCTTACTATCTGATATAGTTTAGTGCAACCTGCTAGAAGAAATGGATGGAAGAAGGAGTTTGGTCTTGGTGGAAAGATACTAGAGATAAATCAGGCTAACTATGTTCACAGCACTGTAAGAAGGAATTAGTTTCTCCAGCCACAAGAAAAATCCCAAACCAAACTACAAATAGGTTTTGCAACAACTTAATTGACAGAGCATTTTAAGTTTCTAAGAAATTACAGTATACCTTGAAGAATAACCATTAGTTTCTGGCAAACAGTAACCAATAAAGAAATCCTTATTGATATCAGATGATGAAAAATTCTCGGAACAAAGCCATCCTATTTTCAATTTTGCCAAAAGCTAGCTTTAATTTTTTTTCCAAGGGAACACATCCAAGACAAAACACTTTTCCTAGGAAAAATCAGACTCTACTAGCTTACATCAAACAACAAGGAAAAATAACAAGCAAGTTCCTGAATCTTGAATACCAGGTCATAAAACTCAAAGCAGGAGAATAGTTTCCTCAAAACCAGAAGAATGTGTGACAGACCTTCTGGACTCTATGCAGTGGGAGCCTGTGTGTTCAAGGTATGTTAGTATTACATGGGAAAGAAGGAAGAATAAGTAAAAGAACAGTAGTGACTCCAGGGGAAGAGTTGTAGAAAATTCCTTCTTTACAGTTCAACAAGAGACCCTGTGCTTTAGGAAAGCTGTGACGAGGAGCTGCAGCAACACCATAGCTTATGAAAACAACTTGACATACCTGAGCATTCAGAAGTGTAGTCTGCATGCTTTTCTGCATACCAATTCCTTATAGTTTACAGTTCAGGCTGAAGAAATTTCAGTATCCCATCCAAGCACATTTCAGTGCAGTATGTAAACACAAGAGATGTGTTTTAATTGGCAGTCACCAGTGACCTGTGCAATGAGAATACAGGATGCAGCTGGACATGTCATGAATATAGAGCAATAAATTCAACACACATGCCATTGTGCAGAGACCACATGCCCAAACACAGAGATTTAAAATAGCTCTTGGATGTTTTGAAATCAGGCAGAACAAAACCTGGTCTTCCCTTGTACAAGTGAACTGAGGTGGTGAAGAACAGGGTATGCTTTCCACCCCTACTCCCATCCCAGGGAATCGTCAAAAAGGATTCCAGCTTGAGACTTCCAGAGTGCCAGGAAAGGGTTTTGACCTGGAAGTTAGCTTTAGAGGTCTGTCAGGCTCCTAATTCTGTCTCCAATGCTATGAAATAGTATCAGCAAATACATGCTAGCCTACTGCTTGTTGTGGAAGATGGAGATTATTTTATTTTCCATGATCCATTTAGCATGCCTGAATTTCACCATTCTATCACTCCCACAACTTCAAGCAGCAAAGAATTGTAAGCTTATAAAAATGTTTCCAAGTGTTTGTTTCCCCTTAACCATATCCTCCTCCTGTGATTAATATCAATCTGCCAGGATAATTTTCCTGAAAATACATTATTTTCAATACAAAGATAAAAATTAATACTTAACTCAAACCACAGACTGCTCTGTAGAGGTCTACTCAAAACCAGAATTATGCATCTATGTTCAAAACACGTACTCCTGCTACTGAAAAGCATTCATGTTTTCATTATACTTAATTTACCATTCTTTACAAATGAAAGCAAAGAAAGAATGTGTGTAGTTATTTGGTGCATATGAACAGTACTGTGTTTACTGTTGGTTTTGAAATAAAAGCTTTCTTCATTTTTTTTTTTGATAGTGGTTTTACTCGACAATTTCAAGATGGCAGGAAAACTAACTGGAAAACAAGAAATGTAGTTCTGTTTGAATTAAGATGGTAAAATACAAATAGGTTTTCATACATAATATGGCTTTCTGCTGAGGTTTTCAGTTTTTACTTTTTAAATAAAAACATGAAGAAAATAAAGGCAATTATTTTTCTGATGAGTTAATACTTTTAACTTCTCTTTTATTATCAAAGAAACCAGACAATTTCAGAACGAATAAAAAGTTGTACTGAATATTATTGTTTCCATTAATTTTTTTCCTGAATTAATTTAATGAAATCTTCAAAATTTGGCTGAACAAGGCCATGGGCAACCTAAAGTTAGACCTGCTTTGAGCAAGATTTTGGACTGTGCCATCTTCAGAGGTACTCACAACCCAAATCTTACTATGAGTCTAAATAGTACAGCTATTTCTGGTTTACTCTCTATTCAAATTAACTGGTTAAAAATATCCAATCTGGCCAGGTTCAGAGTAAGGCTGAAACACCTACTTATTTTCAGTATCAGTATTGACTATAATAACCTCCGTAAGATGATCTATCTCATGTTATGGTCATATCCTTCTTTTCTTTCGTGCCTTACATTTATGTTTTAAATTAAGCCCTATTTAATTAAAATTCTTGTCAAGTCCTGAAAGAAAAGTTTCTTTGGGAAATATTAACTATCTGTATCTTCTCAACTAAGGATTTAAAAATGATCAATGTCAGTTTTTTGGTTCTACCAAAAAATTTATGACTACCAACTACATTAACAACAGCAAT
Source organism: Coracopsis vasa (assembly GCA_026283785.1). Classification (NCBI taxonomy): domain Eukaryota; kingdom Metazoa; phylum Chordata; class Aves; order Psittaciformes; family Psittacidae; genus Coracopsis; species Coracopsis vasa. The sequence goes on from JANHGB010085816.1 coordinate 74,182, forward strand.
AGCCATTATTGACTACATTTTTAAGATTAGTATCTGTTTAAAAATTCTGTATTGATTCGTTGGGCTGAGACCTTTCTTCTTAATTTTGAAGTATCTAAGCTTTAGGAAACACTAGCAACCTAAAATTAGGAACATAGATATGACTCAAAACTAATTAAAGTTCTACATTTTTCACTTACAGATGCAGCAACTAGCATGTGCTTATACTTCTACCGGCACACAATGGATATATGCCAACATAACTTGCCTTTTTTTTAATAAACACAGCTGTTTGCAATGAATCAGTTTTTATAATTTCCCAACTGACCCATAATGAAGAAAAGCAGCCAGCTTTAAATCACCAGTTGTTAATATCCTTTCTTAATCCAGGTTTGTGAGACTACCTTTGCAATAAGTGCATTTTGTGAAGGTGAAACTGGAAATGCATGTGTGCATACACATATGTATATTCTTTCTACAGAGAAAAAGAAATGCAAAATGTCATTTGAAGTGACTGGCAAATACATGAAAATTACCCCCTCAAAGAGTGAGGTCCTTCCTTGGTCACACAGCAGTCTAGTTAGTAGGATGATGAACATGTCATTATGTTATGCTGTCCACACCAAAGTCTAGGTAACATTCAGATCCTAGGGATTTAAGTGCTTTTTGAAAGTTACAGTCAATAGTTTTCCTGCTCAAAAAGCTTTCAACTTATTTCCCAGTGAAGACAACTAGGAAATTTCTGATGACATTGTCAGCAAGGTCATGATGTCGTCTGTGGGAAAACGTCTTGGATAGGTCATAGCCATTTGACATCATACTTACTGATATCTTCCTAAGCCTATGACAACTATCAGAGGAACTGCAAATCTGAGCAGCAGAAAAGAAGAATATGCAAGATTAGTCTCAGTTTTACCTTTCTTGGCTGATTTAGTACAGACCATTGGTACATTGATCATAGCATCCAGTTGCAGATCACTACTCTAACAGGTTTTTCTGCCTTGAGGAGTGAAATTACTTCTGCTGTATTTAACAGATAAAGCCAAAGGTCCATACTCCTGAGAGGATTTAGCAACAATAACATTTTCGGAAGAACATTGATATTTTTCTTGTGATTAAAAGCAACTTTTCTAAGGACATTATGCAATATATACAACAGATTATAACAGTTTAAATAGACACACAAGTTTATGAAATTGATATGCAGATACTGCATTCTGGTTGAAGTACTAAAAAATGTACATCAGTCAGAAGACACATGTTTATGGTATGATCTTCAAAGTAAGGCTAGAACAAAGGAATTGCCCAGTCTTTGCCTGATCTTTTGCCTGTGGTTTCCTTTTGATAATCAATGACTGATCATATTTCTTAAAGAACTACATAGTATCTCATTTAAAGAAGCTCCATGAATCACATGCTGCAAGTTGTAAATGTTACTGCTTTGAAACAGCCAGAATTCCTCTGACATTCTCTCTCCTGACAAAGGCTGGATGCTCGTCAATCACTTGCCTTGATGTTTAATGATATGAACACCAGCTAAGTGAAAAAGATACTCAGGAAAAAGATACAATTAAAAGCTATCAGACTTGATCCACACTGCAGGTCCAGATCACAACATGTAATGAATCTGTACTACAAATAGATAAAAATGTACTTTGTCCATTCTACTTGGGTAACTTGTAGTGTAAGCAATGACAACTAGCTTTGAACTGAGCATCCAAAGAGGTCTTTTGAGATTTTAAGAAGATGTGATAACACCAAGAATTCTTATAGTATGTACTGTGCTTAAAAGTAATATATTTTTAACTTCCCCAAGAATGGAAATTTATTGGTAGCATTAGAGGTAAAATAAATAGAAGTGATACTGTGGGGTTCTGAATATATTTGGCTAATAACGCTTTCTAATATATAACATAACATGGTTTTGTTCAGCTCTGTGAGAGCTGGTAATGTGCTTTCCAAGGAAGCGCAATATACCTCAAGCTGGAAGCAGTACTCTATAATGAAAAGAATTTACTGACAGCACTGGTTTTGCATCTATCATCTGCATGATTTGGGACACAATGACACAATGCTGAAACACAGCCCTGTAAAGAAAACCTATCAGTCAGCGCCCTGCATTCTTATAACATGAAAAATCTTGAAGGTGGCAAAACCATCAAAGGCACTTTACACATAGAAACTAATCCATGTTGGGTTGTGGAAATTCCTCTATAGAAATAACGTTTTGTTCAGGGTCTCTCAAGTGAAGATGGGGAATATCCTTTAATTGTTATCACTTTCACAGATGGACTGGAAGAGAAAGGAAGATGTAAAGAGCACAGAGAGGTCTCTTCTCTCAAAAATCATTTTGAGAAAACTCAGTGGTGAGAAATTACTGTACTAACTTCACATATTTGAAGTCAAAGGTAATTTTGGAAAAAGCCCATTAACAGGTGACCGGAGCTGTAACTCAGAGGGGAAAATAAAAGGGGGCAAAAAAGAAAAAAGTACATTCCAATGTTTTCTTTCTGACAGTATAATCCACATGAGCTATGCTAAATTCCCTCTGCAACCTCAGCTATTTTCCAAGGGGCCAAGAAGGTGAAAAGTAGCCTAGAGGTAAAAAGTGATTTTTAACAGGCAATAATATCTCATTATCTTAATGCTATAATAATGTACATTGTCATAGGAAATAACATATTCCTTCATGTGAAAACATAACTATACACATTGCAGTCTTTATTCGAGGAGTTATTTAGGGAGAGGCAGGTGGCAAGGCTCACAGTCATTAAAAAGTTATACAAAACCATGTGTCTCCAAAGGTATTTTTTTACATTAGTTTTGCTTCCTGATATTTTAACATAGACTAACAGAAAGACTGGAGTTGGAGAGGGAGGAAAAGATAAATAGGAAATAATGAGTGAAACTTACCCTTTACCCTGAAGCGGAATTCTGTAAGAGAGGCGTATCATATTAAGAAGTCATTATTCCTAAACCAACAGGAATCAATTAGCTGTTGATTGTATGGTTGATTTGGTCATCAGCTGATGTATCTATCTGCACTATTATACATGTTTTTCACAGCATGATTTACTTTAGCAAAAAAGACACAACAGAAGGCAGTCTGAGTTTTATGACTTCAGAAGTACAAGGATGAGATTTAATTTCAGAAGGAACACCTTTCTATGAGGTTGTGGAAGAACACAAGCACAGAAGACTGGCATATGCAGAGAGAACATAAACCACTGATTTCAGTTCTTAAATCCCCTTTCTGAACAGATAAATGAGTGACTGCATAAATAATAACTTAATTCAGCTCTCAGCAGTCACACAGTGACAAAATCAGCAGAATTCACATTTAGTATTATAGAAGATCATGGACATTTAAAGGGAGTCTTTGACAGTGAATTGATCTGCCTGATACCCATTGTGCCTTAGGAAGCTGCAGGTTGCCCCTGTCAGTACATGGGTGTTTAAGTCCTGCATTTAAGGTCATTTCCATAGCTGGCACTTACAATCTTGCTACGAGATATTCCGCAGCTCTAGGTACACTAATGCAGCTATCTCTCAGGCTCCTGCTAGGCACATGGCAGTTGCTGAGAGGGTTTTGCTATCTGCAAAGCTATGCCACCTCCTACATGGCAAACTAAGCCACCAAAAAAAATGCCCTCTGTAGCCAAAGGTGCATCCATGATTTTACCTGCCATTGGAGGTACATGATTTTACCCCAGTCCTGGATAAGGATACAATGCCAGAATAGCTTTATACTAGCCTTTCATGAAAACTGTCCCAGTCTTCCTTACAAGTTAATGCAATTGTTGGAAGACAGAGAGCAGGAACAACAGGCTTTATCTTCTCTTGACCCTTTCAGAGGACTTTGTCTTACAGTGAGCATTCAATAGGCTTTTATACACTACTGTCATGGATTCAGCTGTATCAGATATTTTTCTCCTTCCTAGTGGCCGATGCAATACTGTGTTTCAGCTTTAGTCTGAGAGCAATTCTGATTACACACCAATGTTTCAGTTGTTGTTAAGTAGCGCTTACTGTGTTCAAGGACTTCTCAGTTTCCCATCCTCTGCCAGTGAGGAGGGGCATGAGAAGCCGGGAGGAAGCAGAGACAGGACACCTGACCCAAACTAACCGAAGGGGTATTCCATACCGCAGCACATCATGCCAAGTATATAAACTGGGGGAGTTACTCGAAAGTGTAGATAGCTGCTTGAGGCAGGCTGGGTATCAGTCAGCAGGTGGTGAGCAATTGTATTGTGCATCACTTGTATTTTCTGAGCTTTCATTTTTTTTGTCTTGTTGTTTCCTATTATTATTATTAAGAATAATATTTTTTACTATCACTATATTTTACTTTTAGTTATTAAACTATTCTTATCTCAATCTGTGGGATTTACATTCTTACAATTATCCTCTCCACCCCACCTGGTGCAGGGGAAAGTGATGGCTAAGTCGAATGGCTGCGTAGTGCTGAGTTACCAGCTGGGTCTAAACCATGATAACTACCAATGTTAATAGTCTCCCTTACATTTCTACCAGAAAGATGGATGCAAAGAATAAGTTTGAAAAACTGAATTAAGATGAATCAGATTAAAATGTTTAAGACCCAACTCCACATGCAGTATCCTGAATCCATATTATACCAATAATGATCTGAAGCCTTACTCTTCCCATTTAGTGGTAGATCTTGGTGAGAATTTTTGTCAGACTGGATATTACAATAATGACAGATTGGGCAAGGACAGGGCTTTGAAGCATTCTTTTGAGGGGATTTATTGTTGTAGTGAGGATAAGGAGTAGTAGAATTTCAATAGGGTTGACTTTGAAGTACTCTGTTACGTATCACATGCAGTGATTTGTGAGACAAACCCACATATTAAAAGATGTAGCTCTACCAAACAAGTACTTTTCTAAGCCCAGCAATAATTCAAACCATATAACCAAATGTTCCAGTCCATTCTGATCTAGTTCTGTCAGACATTCCTAAGCTAAACTGGAAGAAAAAAAAAATCCAAACCAACAAAACCCACAAAACTAATCCCCCCAAAACACCACGAAGAAACCTGAAGATAATCACTTTGCAAGCCTTATTTATTTTGTTGTAAACTAAAGCTTTTGGAAAGCTTTCAAGACAATGCTTATACTTGAATAAATACCATTACAAACTTCACAAATGTATTGGACAGGCAAATCAATTTCTGAAGAGAGAATGAGTAAACACCCAGCTGAACAAACCCCACTGCCCCACAAAAAAGCCAGAAAACACATTTCTTCTGGATAAAGTGAACGCTGACTGATTGCCTTTTTAGAAAGGAAAATAACAAAAATTGCCACCTTGACAAAACTTGCCCATTTCCTGTATCCCTATATGCAACCAAGATTGCTTTTCTGAAACACTTTCAAATTCCACTTACTGCCAGGATAACTGAATGTTTTATCTATTAGGCTTGAATACCCATGGCCATGACATTATTCAAATAGTGCTGAAACAATGGTCTCCATGTAAAGCTGCTTCTGCTAACACATACCAGGAAGAATTTTATTGTGACAATTTATGCAAAAATTACATAATCAAAGGAAATGTGGTAACATAAAGTGTCCAGTAACCAGTGCCCATCACAGCACAATACCTACAGGAAGTACGTATGACATCCACATGAGTATTAACTGAATCCATTAAGATTAGTGGTATTAAAATGAATACCAGATGCATTAACAAGGGGCTGTGTAAAACAAAATGCTGCACAAATGTTTGCATGCCAATCCCAGCTTTCAAATAGCATCAGGATATTACCCTAAAATCATTACTTTGCTATTCTAGTTCCCTTCCTAGGGAGCTCTAATGATAGTTCTTGCTCTACAGTGAATTCATATTGCATCTGGCACAGGAAATTTGGCATTTCAATTTACATAACTGTTTTCAATTGCACAAATTTGCCATTCCTTAATTCTCAACATTGGAAAACAGCTTTCAATGCTTGAATGAGAAATAGAAAAACTCTGAGCCAAAAAACTTTTCTACTTTTCTTTCCCTCCCTCCTCTTCTGTCGGTAGGTTTGTGTGCTTTTTCAAATGGATAAAAAGGAAGACTAAATGTCAGATATCAGAGAATAAAAATTGTCCATCATTTTGCCTAGTTCAATTTGGATTGTTGAGACTGATTGACAGAGACTATATCATGTATTACAAGTGAAAATGGCAGTCTAGGTGAAAATCCAAACACCAAAGAGTATGACATTTCCCAAGAAATAGTCTTCTCATTTACGTCAGATCAAAAGAGACAAAAGAGAAATGACAGTATTTCTATGAGACCAAACAAAAGTCATTAGTTTTATTATTAACTGAGTTTCAGCTGCAGCTATGGGAGGCAGACATACATCTCCAGAATATGTAGAACTCCAGGCTGTACACTGCTGAATGTTGAAGGAATAAACTATGAGTGAATAGTGATAAAACTCTACAAACAGTCTTTGTGAAATATTAGTGCGGTATTTAGAGTGAAACAACAAGGGACAAGAGGTGCAGGTGGACTGAAGAAGAGACAATGTGACACATCAAAATAAATCAAATCAAATTCCAAGAAGCTGCAGAACCTTTAGCTTAATCTAGTGGTAAGTAGAGTAATCAGAGTGCTTGTAATTCAAGGGAAATGCCATTATAGTGCAACCCAGTGTTTCAACTCACATACTGAAACTATTTACATTTCTTGAGAAAAGAACAAAAAGCTGATACGGGGAAATTAGAAAACTACAGCTGTGGAGAAGGAGAGGCAGGCTGAGCCTAGTGAATTTTGTTGCCAGTGTCTCTGCGATTAGGAGCAGCAGTGCAAACATTATCTCTCTGCTTGCCATTACCATCCATGGCTTACATATATGTTGTTCAATTTTCCAGCATTGGTTGCTGTGATATATTCCATGCCTGTCATTACTTGCCTGTGGCAAGACACCTAGTTTTAATAGCAGCGCCTTCTCCATGACAGTCTGGCATCTGAGATGTGAAAAGAGACAGCTCTGCTTTTGGACAGGGCAAGTCCTTGGTAAAGGAAGCCAGCATCATCATCACCCAGTACCAAGGGATCTACTAACAGGAAAGATAAAACCACAAAGAATGGTCTCTCCTAGCAGCTCCCAATGAAATACGTAGTTCTCTCTAATAAAGCAACAACGTTAGAACTGATAAGCAATAGAGCTCAAGGGAATGAAATTTGCCAGAACTGCACTATCAATGCAGAGCCATGCCTAGTGCCTCCAGGCCTTTTAGAAGATAATAATGGCAGCCACAGGGTGGTCTGGGGACATGAAGATAGCAGGAGTTTCCAAGTGGAGGAGAGAAGAAGAGCTGAGCTCAGTAAAGTGAAACACAATGCCAAATTTCTCAAATATATCTCAGCCACAGAAAAGATAGGAACCACTGATCTATGCAAATCTCTTCTGTCATGCTGAAACCTTCTTGGCAGCCTGGCCCTTACTTTTTTTTTCCATGCTTCCATTAACTGCTGCCACCATCCACCCACTACAGCTGTTTAGCCATCTCCTGCTGCCCACTCACTAGTGAGTCCCAGTCCCTTTCTTCTCCTGGCCTCCTCCTGTTGCTACTTCCCACTGCCCAGAAAGAAAACATGCCAATCTCAGGATCATCAGGTTTGGGAATAAATTAAAAGGGCAGATTTGAATTCTCAGCTGTACAATCTCTGTGACAGAATGAGATAGAAAGCCACAGAAACATAAACTGCAACTATATGTAGCATAATTATGGCTTTCACAGATTTTACTGCTTGCTTTTTCCCTGCTTGTTTACAAACTCACTACACAGAATAAATGGCCAATTCCATCTGGGAGGTCAACCGAAGTAAGCAATATTAAGAGATCTTGAGACAGTAATTTTGAATTAAAAATTTACTGGCTTACTTAAGCACCCTCCAAAAGGTGGTAGGGTATAAACTCATACAGGTTTCTTGAGTTTCTAGTAATTCACTGTAGAGATTGCATTCTGGAAGACATATACATGCATATGTGTGCAGTGCTGTGGACTTATGGTACTCTTAAAAGAAGTACAAGTTCCAGTTTACAACAGAGAGGTCTTTCAATTATGAGGCAAGAGCAAAATATTCCACTATTAAAGAACAATAATTAAAGAACAATAATGAAGCAATTGAAGCTGTATTAGTTGCTTTATCCCTGCAGTTAAAAACAAGAAAAATACATCCAAACCCTAAAGTCTGTGCTGAGTCTACTAACATCACTACCAATAAGAGTTAAAATTTCAGTTCCTGTGTTTGTCTTCTTTGGATACATTTCAGACTACTTTTACAATACGTGCTCTGACAGGCAGGTCCTAACAGAGAGCTGCCAAACTCTTCTTTCCCCATACTCACAAAACTACGAATAATCACCTCTTCCCTTGACATCCCCCTCACCTCCCCTTTTCTGATATTATGGAAGCAGAAACAAATTAACTAAGCCAATTTTATTTGTTTTTTAAATAAATAGGACAGAAAAACTGAAGCAGTTTTCAAGTGTTAAAAAACTAAGATCAATGGATACTTAAAACAGCTGCAACAGCTGCAACAATTTAAGGTACAGCTCTATAACTAAAATTTAGTTCCAAAGCCTTCTGTAAATCCAGTGAAGTCAACTGAATTTGGATGAATTTGATGCACCACGTGTCTAAAACATATAAAAGTTACTTTTTGTTTGGGTATTTTTTTGTTGCTGTTTTTTATTTTGTTTGGGTTGTTTGCTTTCAATTTTAGCTTAAAGAATATTTGAGCTTATAAAACTGGAAAAACATGATTTATAATATTTCATTAGTTTATAGACCCTTTAGCTCTTTGGAATAATGCATCAGCATGTCACTTCATATTTGGCAAAGATGATTTTATACTCGATCAAATCCTGATTCAGAAATGGGATAGGGAGAATTTGCTTTGAAATACTCCAAACCACCCCCCCCTCCAAATTATCACTTCAAAGAAAGCTTGATGAAATAACCTATGCTTATACTAATATTTTGGGGTAGAAGAGAATAACATTAAACAATCCATAATTTTGTATGCTAAAAAGCCTGTATATTTAAATTACTTACAAAATGTGGTCATAAAAGGCATAGTCTGCCATTAGATGTGAATTTAAATAGTTCACATCAACTTCAATGTAAGCTGTGCACAGGTATTCACAGACAAAATTGCAAAGGGGGATGGTGAGTTTGCTTTTTTATGACTTCTGCAGAGCAGGTAAAAATTACAAAGGAAAAAAATACCATTTGAGTCTTTACACTGGTCCATTCTCAGATCTGAAAGCTGAATGTCAAGGAGAGTGTTTCACAAATCTCTATTGCATTGGTTGTTGCTTCCTCTGTAGAAACCAGCTGCTAATCCATTTGAGTGTTACCATGCTGGTTTTTCTGCAGTTGTCACAAAAGCAGCATTTTTGGGACGCTTAAATAAATTGCTGGGTTTAGTAGGAAAAACAAGGTATAGTTTGAAGGGCACTAAACAAGTACCAAGCCAGTGAGAGATGTTTTTTGTCCAGAACCCTAAAGCAGACTATAAAATACTCTTGGTTTCTGGTTTTGTAATACTGGATAATAATGGCTTTAATTCTTCCAAATAGAAACATCAAACATTTATTCCTTCTTTTAGAAGGTTTCTATATGGCCTAGCAAAACCATTGCATTGTGTACACCTCGCTACAGATACATGAAAGCAAAAGTTAAAGAAACAGAAGGAAATTCCATATTGCTTTCTAAGAACAATAAATGAGAAGAAAAAAGGATAACCTATCATTCTACCTATTATTATTTCTCACTTTTTATGTAAGCATTGTCTTCCCTATTTCCCACCTTATATAGGTTATAACAAAGTGTTGGCTGACTGTTAGATTTTTCCAAAGTTAGCCCTAAATAGACATTAACGCACGACTATTGAAAAGCTTTTCAACAGGCACATTCAGATGATCCTGGTGAAACAAAAGGGAATTTTTGACTAACCTTATCTAGAATGAACTGAAATGCTTTAGCGAAAGACAAAAAGTGATCTTTTACTGGAGAAGAATAGCAACCTGAAGATCTGTGCAAGCAAGAGCTCTAATTATAACCTACATTCTTTTCAAAGCTTATACTGGACAACAAATAACAGCAAAATCTGTGCATCAGGATTAACCTTATAATTACCTGCTGACTGATTTTATCCTCATCAAGGAGGAGCAATAACCCACTATGGAGAATTCTCCTAAGATTTTCCTGTGGTTCTTATTAAATTCCACTTTTAAAGGATTGCCTATGTTTTTTTTCTAACAGGAAACTGCAATTGCTTCATCCCTTGCACCTTGGTACTTGCATATGTTAATTGTGGAATGCTCCAGTTTACTAGAAATAGATAGGAACTCTTTCAGTTCTTTACTTTTTCAGTTCTTTTTTAAATGTTAAAAAGCTGCTCAGCCATTTTCTAATTCTTTTTACCTTATTGAATATTCTTTTGAGATTTTTTTGTCACTTGTGGTTTTCTACTCCAGCCTATGAGCAGTTTTGCAGATGGTATTCTTTTCAAAGCTTATGTGAGGTGATCTTTCATATTATTACTGTTCATGCTTGTTCATAACTGGCTTTCTTTCAACAAAATTCAGTATTTGTGTGCTCTGTTCCACTAGCACCTAATGTGTAAGAATTTTTCTTCGTAAGACTCAGAAATCCCAGCCAACTTCAATATCTCTATATAAACATTTGTCTGCACTGTTCTGTTGTTTATCCCACTCAAAGAGAGACAGAGTGCAATGAGTAGGGGGGATATAAATAGCAGCATAGACTATTGCATGTAAGTTAATTAATCACAATAGACAGGAGTGGGTCATAAAGAGAGTGATGGTCAAGTGAGCACTTCTCAAAGACATTAAAAAATACATCCAAAGTGAATAGCTTAAATTAAAATTACCTAGATGCTCTTGTTTTAAGTAAATCAGCAATTAAAAACTCGGTCAATCTACTGGCATACACAATCACAGCACTAGAAATCCAGCCATATCCAAATTCAAAACAAACATAGATAAAGCAACACTGACTACAGGTGTAGTCAGCCTTAAACCACAGTACTCTACCCTGAATTCTTTAGCCTTGGGGTTTGTCTTTTACCAATATGAAATACACATGATAGGGACCAGAGTTCCCCTAAGTCGTTTGTCTTCTCTTTAGTTCACTAACCAATAGATGTGAGAATAGCGAAGAAAATATTGATGCGTCACGCTCTGTAAGCAGTCACACAGCTATTTTAGCTTTGAAAACCAGAATTTCATACATGTGATATCTTTGCATGGAACAGTTCATAAGCCTAGCAGCTGCAGTGAGAAATACTTGTGTTTTGTCTTAACCCAGAGTAAGGAATGGTGGGGAACCAATGAGGAAGAGATGGAGCTGTAAAGATACCTGTCCAGGTCTGTGGTGCAGTGGCTGCTGTTGCTGTGGAGACGTGAACATCATATGGGAACTCCTAGGAGTACAGAGCCTGCGAGACTTTGTCACTACAGTGGCCATTCAACAGGGTGTGCCCCTACTTTCCATAAGTCATCCCCATAAACACAATACAAAATGAGCTGGGCACTGAGTGTTTGGGTGTCAGCTGGAGAAGGACAGTGAGTGAACAAAGATGTGATAAATATTTTTTTGGTTTCTACTCCTTCTGGCTCCAACCTCAGAATGTTAGTAAAGCAAACATATCCAACAATGGTTAAACATCACTGATTTTTTTTGTGTTGTTTTGTTTTATTCAGGACTTAGGCTTCAACTCAAGAAACAGAGCATTTCCATATAAATGCTGTAGAAACACTCTGCAGATCTGCAGTCTAACCAAAGTTTGTCTATACTAATTCTTCCACTTAATGTCTCTCCATTCCTTCAGCTGGAGTAGGTGTTTTCTACAAGCACTCTCATCTTTGTATTGCAAACCACCATTGTGCTCCACACCAGATGTAGAAAGTAGGCAAACCATGCTGGAAGTCCCCAAGTGATAGGTAAGATGTTAAATACCTGACAAAGCATTATTATTGAACAGGAACAATCAACATGCCAAGAAACATAACATACTGAATTCTCCTATTAACCGGAGTTTCAGAAACAATTGGAAAAAAAGATCTCCTGAGGAAACCATTCCATTAACCTTATGAAACATGGCAAAAGCTGTCTCAATTTTTAATCCCTAAAAAACATGGCTGCATGAAAGCAGTAAATGACTGTGTCAGAGCTAAAATTAAACAAATCTCAATGGAGCTCAAGATTTTGCAATTTCCACCTCCTATGAGCCTGGCTGGTGAGGAGGATGCATCTGCCTGCTGTACAGACAGTCTGACAACCACAAGCATTTTGCTGTGGTTTAAATAAACGTTAACATTTTTATTTGACCTATATTTGACAGACTAGTAACATGCCTATAGTCCCATGTTACATTGAAAATAAAGGAGGGAATTCCATCCATTTTGACTTTTTGCATCTCATCAGAATCGAACTAATTTTTGTTCATACTCTGTATGAAAGAAAGCCTCTGGAGGTTTTCTTATGTATACTTGCTTATATCATACAGGGTATTGATGCGTAGCATCTGCACCCATCCATGTTGTTTTGTCCTGAGACTTCACTGGTATACAGCTAGCATAAAAATAAAGCTCCAGTTAAAGCTCCAGTTGCTTGCTTGGTTGGTGGATTACATCAACACAGATTCTTCAAGATATCATTGAAATAGTACCAGTAGATCCTAGGAAGCATAGTGAAATATAACATTGAGTGTCATTCATACATCAGTCCAATGCACTTGCAATGATGTCAGAAATTGTAATGGCATACTTTGTTCATTATATTTTTTAGGAGAAGCAGGAGATTTTGGTTTGGATTTTTACATTTCAAGGTCATTTACTTCATGTCTTGTCATATACTTGATGTCTTGCACTTCATCTTGTTGATCATAAGTCTCCCATAGCTAGCAGCCGCTCTCATCAGTCATACTGTGAAGGGAACTGTTGAACTTGATTGCACCCAAGAGACAGGATGCAATTCATGATATGAAGAACATCATTGTTGATGTCAACAGAAAGAGTCACTGCTAAGATAAAGCTGGCAGATGGAAGCCAGACACATCAGAAATTGGAAAATACTGCAAGTGGCTGCCAGTGTGAACTACTTTCAGGTGGTCGAGTTCATCCCTAATTAAGATGGCACCCTCAGTATGCAATCCTAATGAGCCCTCAGCAAAGGCATAATGAGTCATAATTCTCAGCTTGCATAGTTGCATTTCTCGAAGTGGGTTGGTGACTATGCAATAAGTGAGGCATATCAAGTACCTTGCATCTGCTAAGTGAGGTGGGAGTCAGATGAAATTAAAAATTTGATTAGTTCATTTGCATGTGTCTGTTTTAAAAAAGTGTTGGACGGGAAATAAAATAAAATTTGGAACTTATCCCATCAGTAAGCTGGGGAAGTTTTCTTGTCTTTGTGAAGTTTGTCTTAATAGCATTTCAGTAGGCATACAGAATACATGATACACAAAGCTTCCTTTAAGTCTTTAGGTTATTCAAAAGCAGATCTTGAAGCCCAGAGAAAAGATGGACATCCAGCATAGTTGCCTTGTTAAGTGAGCTTTGTGATGAAGCTTTCATAAAGAAAGTTGGCAAGGTAGTATAAAATTTAAGTCTATGTAGGGATTCATGGCTGAGAGGTTATAGAGCTAGCAGAAAGACCTGGCCATTCATGGCTGAACCACAGAATTGTTCCACTGACTTGAGAAAAAACATTTTCTCTACTGCAAAGTGAGCCGACTAAGTAAAAATACATATGCAGTGTCAGTTGCTGTTTTTCACCTGTAACACCAAAATAGATTGCTTGTCTCATGGGCATTTTATGACAGCTGTTGTTTACAATAACATTGAGCAAACTAGCCCTCAAAAGGTGCTAGTTAACGTGATATGGTTAATCACAGACAATTCTAACACACAAATGTTTGTCCAGAACCTATTTGACCTATTATTTCAAAGAGCCACTTTGACTTCAAAAGCTATTAGAGACCTGTAGGTGCTACTGTGTAGGAAGAATAAAATTAATATTTTTAAACTATGTGGGCAAGAAGAACAATATAAAGTTTACCTTTGCTGACAGTATCACAGTAATTCACATAATGATGGACATACTTAGTTTACCTTATCATATAACAGAGGTGGCTAAGTAGCAACAAGCTTTTAAATGCTGGTCCTCCAAAATAATTGTCATAAGGCAATAAGGAGTTTTAACAGGTGTCTATATTACTATCTACTTAAATTAACTCATTTGGGGGTATCTGAATTACAGGTATAGTAAAAGATTTGCATGGTCTTCATGCTATGCATAAACATTGCTTGCTATGGTCATAAACTTGCTTATATTGCATTTTGTTAAAATGTTTGCCTGCTTCTGGTCGTGACTCATTAATATTTCCTTACAGGTACTAATACTTCGAGCACTTCGGAAAAGACAGTTTTTAGTGAACAATTATGAAGTGCCAGATGTTGAGCTAATGTGAATCAATGATGTTGAAAAAAAGGAATCTGGCAAGGAAAGTTTTGTTACTATGACCAGACTGGTGTGCATAAAGGTACAACATAATGGGTCATCAAATTCCATAACATCAGCTGAAAATACCCTGACTGATTTACAAGAAAAGGTTCCTCCTTTTCTCTCTTTCAACAAGCTGCCAACGCAAGTTATCAGTGCCACAAAGAATTCCTAGTATTTACACTATTTTGATCTAACACAGACATGCTGAATGCCAATTTAAGAAACTCTTATATATTCTTTTGCCATAGACCAATCTGACGTAACAATCGCATTGTCATCTTCCCCTACGCAACAGTATTTTCATTTCCCTTACATTCCTTTTTCCATAGTGTTAGGCATTACCAGACACTAGCATACAGTCTTCCAGGACTTTATACTACTGTTAGAGCTGGCTGGGAATTTCCCATGATTTTCTTTTTTTATTAGGAAATACTATAAGAGCTAAATAGGTCATGAAAAATTATCTTCTTTTTTTTTTTTTTTACATTTTCAAAAGGAAATAATTTATTTCTTTTGTCAAAATTACTCTTAGTCTTGAAACTAATATATGCCTCAACTTAATGTTTAGTAAAAACACTGTCAGGAGAGGTTGGCTTGACAGGAGTGAGGCAAGTGTTGGAGCACAGAAGAACACCTTCCTGTGACCACCAGAAAGTACTGTGACAGTGCTATGCAGATATTGTTCAGTTTATAATAAAAGCATCAGACAGGAAAAACTTTGACAAGATGATTAGAAAAATTTTCTACAGACACCGAGCCAAGAGCTCAGGCTCTTGTGATACTCCAGCCAGAACCGGAAGCTTTCTCAGAGGCATCTCATCATATCCTAAAGTCTAGATCAAGCATGATTACCTAGGCCTGGGAAGTGTTTTCTACCCTGCTCCTAAGAGCTCTCGATGGATGGCAGCTCTCCAGGGTCCCCAGTGATTCCATTCTAATCTTGAAAGGTCTCCAGACCTAGACATAGCTACCAGCAGAACCGTTAGCTTTGCCAAACCTTGACCTTAAAAATTAGCCTCAGAAAAGCTGAGAAAGCCTGAGAATTCATGTCAGATTACTCAAACCTTGCAGTGTCTGAAAGGTCCTAGAGCCATCTGCCAGAACAGGTTATGCATTGTTTTAGCACAATTTATAAAATTGAGTAGGCCAAATAGATGTTGTTGCTAGTAACAGACTTCCTTCTGATGAATGACACCAATGGAAAACATCAGTGTGATAGGATGGCACAAGACCATACTTTTATGTTACAACCAACTTTTAATAGAGGACTTACTGTCTTAGCCAAGTTGTAAAGGCTGCTTGCTAGGACAACTGGTTTTCCCCCTCCACGAAAGCCCTACTTTGCCTGCTCCTGGTAAAGACTGTTCCAGGCACAGACAGAATAAATAACTAAGCAACAGGCAGGTAGCCTGCTATGCAGTGAAGCTAGAGAAGGGTTGAAAGGAGTGCCTGAGTGCAGAAACAGCACCATGGAATAAGCCTCATTCTCTGCATTGCCTAGACAGGATCACAAAAAGCAAAAACAAGGCTGTTGCTTTTACGAAAGGATAAGTGGGATAGCAGTTACTGAAGGGAGATGATGGTGTCCCACCCCAAGAGCAGCAGCTGCCACTTGTGAGTCCTCTTACTCCATTTCCCTAACAGCTGGAATAAGAAACCTACATTTTACTATCTGTATCTCAAAGTCTTCTTCCCTGTCCCTTGGCTATGACTGGAAGGCCTTTGTCCTTCATCTTTAAGGCAAAAAATTCAATTTTGCCTATACTGCTGACAGGCTGTGAGAAAGATCAGCTTTGGGATTAAAGGAGAAACAGAGTAGATAACATTAGCTGATACAATTTTTCTGTCAGTTTCAAATAAATTTAAAAGACAAACTGTAATAAAACCACTCTTCCAAAGCAACTAAGTTACTGAATTCCATATAATAAAATTAAATATTAATGCAAATATTTAGAAATATTTATCTAAGCAAGTTGTATAGTTTCAAATGCTGGAGAAGTTGCTGAAATTTATCATGTAGGTTTCAAAGATACATATGTTTCTCCATGAACAGAGTTCTAGTCCAAGTTAGACCTGAATTTCATTGAATGACTAGAGATGGTGAAGAAAAATCATCAGCATTCTTGGAATTCCAAAGTCTGTAATAGAGAAATTTTATTAGCATCCCCAAAACTGCTTTCTCCCAGCTGCATGTTATAAAACAAATTTGTGACTCATATAATTGTAATCTCAGTTATTCATAACACTTAACTGCTTTTTAAAAGGTTATTTACTATTGGTATAATGTATTACCAGCCAATAATATAAGTAGAAAGACAAAGCCATAGGGGATTTCAGTTTTAGAAACTACAGAGTCATTTTTACCTTGGTTTTGCCATCGCTGATAGTCAGCTATTCAGGAACAGATAAAACCACAACTCATTCCAGTTTTTGTTTATTGATCTATAAGTATTCTTCCATTTTAACCTTTTTCCTACCTTTAGAACTAAAGTCATGACAAGTTAAAATTCTAGCCCTTGCATCGTAATAATGCAATTTAGAGAATTCAAGGCATCAAGAGTTGCAGAAACATAAAAAGAATGGTGTGAGGTTTTGCAGTACAGGGCAAATGTTCTCATCAATATTTCATTAGTTTCAGACTAGAAGAAATCAAGCAGGAGATTACTCCAATACACAATAGAAATATTAATTGCACACAGGAACTAACACCCCACTACAGCTCCTCAGTTTATATCGAACTATGTAGACCAGCTATTCACCTCATAAGGCTCAAGAGAGTTAAAGCAGCTGTTAAACTTCCCTGCCAACGATCATAACCATCGTTCTCTCAATCTCATGGAAGAGGTTGCTCAAGAGAGAACAAACACAAGTTCAGATGGCACACAGGCACTAAGAGCTCTTACAAATCAGCATCACTTAAACAGCACCAAACACTTTTCTAAAGTAAAATCAACCACCCAGTCACCAGTCCTGTGCAGCAGAATATGAAGAGCAACAACCCTATGTGCTTCCAAATCTCTAGCCCTGTGATAAGTGTAGTTTAACTGTGGAGAGGAGCAAAACAATCATCCAACTGCATCCTTAAAAAAAGCAGATTAAAATGTGGTACTGGTCAGGCTAGAAGAACGAATAATTCTCAGAATATGACAACTACACACAAAACTGCATTCCACTGCAGGAAATCATCCAGGGATATTTATTTCCACATGACCCTAAACCGTCTGAAACTTGATTTATAAGAGAATCGTCTGTAAACTGTGGCCTCACTCCAACATGTTCACCTTGCAACAGCCCTGATAGCTGCGAAGTTTCCACTGTAGCTTCTCCTCCAAATGAACAAACTTCCAAAGCCTCAGAAGTTATTGTTGTAGTCAGAGAGATCAAAGGCCTTGCAGCAGGTGTTTCAGCAGTTATTTCTGTTCGATTTCTGCCCAAACAATTCACAGCTGGCTATGAAAGGGCCTGCAGGATGTGCTCTGAGCACTACTCAGAGTTAAGGAAAGTCTTAGTTTCTGTGACTCGGGCACTTGGTTTGTTATGGAGGAAGTAGATTATTATTACATGACATTTTCTATGTAATAGCACAAGGAAGAACTTCTCTGCTCAGCACCTGGTTAGCCAAGGACTTAGATGCTTTTCAGAAAGATTCAGCACAGATGTTCAGTCTATCTGGCCAAAATTCATAGAAACACTTACCTCAGAGAATGAATCTAGGTGTAAAAGTAGGGAAGAGAGGGAAAAGGCCAAATCCTTTGCATGGCGCAGTACATTATAGTTCAGTTGCAGTCAAGAGAGATTCACTGACCTCCTGATGTTACTGTAATGGGATGCTATAGCACTAACTAAACATGTGATTATCAAATTTTGCCCTCTGCTTGCAAGTGTCTCTGAACAAATTGGAAATGGTCCAGAAAACAGCCACACAGGACAGAAAATAAACTGTACGATGAAAGAACAAAACTGCTTTTCAGAACAAAGGGATTTGTTTGTCCGTGGTTTATACTACGTGGGCAAAACATTTCTCATAATGAAGATGCACAAAATCCTAAGAATGAAAATTGAGGCCAGACAATTTATGTTAGGAATACCACACACGTTTTAGTACTGACAATAAATAATACATTCTTATTTAACGTGGTACATTCTCAACTATGTGACATCTTTAAAGCTGAGATGTGGTTTAAGTTATGTGCTTCAGCTCCACCAGAAAATTTGGGATGATGGAAAGCACTGGATTAAACTGCCTCAGGACTTTAAAATGGATGCATTGCTCACTTAACCATCTCGGAAAACTGTTTATACTATTGTAATAAACCCACATGATTATTGGAGGATATGTGCAGTGCACATTTGCTGTCACAATCATACTTTGGAGTCTTAAAGAGTGTCCCTACTCGCTGTGGCTGCCATTAAGTGTTGTGTTGAAGTAACCAAGTATCACGCAAATGTGTAACAAGGTCAATGGTCAGTACACACCAATATGATTAACATCCAACTTTCTGTTGAAGCTATATAGAACCCTAGAAATTCTATTATGGAAACAACTTTAGCAGTTAAATGTTTGCTTATATTTCCATTTGAAAACAAAACCAAACAAACAAAACAACAACAAAAATACCCCAGAAGAACAAAAAAACAGAGGATTACTCCTAACAGAATAAAATTTTGTTGGAAAAATGAGGTGCCAATTTAATAATGCTTTCTTATTTAAAAAGTTTCATTTTGGCATGAACTTTGAAATATTTATATTAAAAACTGAAATACCAACTTGAAATGAAATATTGAAATATTAAATTATTTAATTCCCAACACTGTCAGCACCATTAAAAGTGCTATGTAGAGATTTTCCAAAACTAAGTGTCATTGAAAGATTTGGCAGAAGGTTGTAATTTGACAAAGTTGCTTTTTCCAAACAGAAAACAGAAAAAAAGTGTTAGAAAAATTATTAACTCTGCTTTGAGGCCTCTGGAGTTGAGTGGTGGCGTATAGTTTTTGACTGCAACTGAGGAAATTAAATACATTCTACACTCTTTAAAAGGCAATACTTTTAAAAGGGCATTTTTTCCCCTTGAACTTTTATTTAAACAAATTTAGCACACCTGCAAGGGACTGTCCTGCAAGCAGACTTCCTTTCATTAGAAAACAGTTTGAAAGGAAAGAAAAGCAGAGTTTGCTTCCTTTTTTTTTTTTTTTTTTTAACTCCTTCCTGATTTTGAGCAAATCAGCCCTCACCTGGGGAGACTATATGAGGCTATGAAAAGACAGTTCAGTGTCCATCGTGTTAATTTTTGGTCTACTTCTCAAGACACACAGTCATCTTTTCATTCCTTTCAAAAGCAGAATGTTACATGTGTACTAATTCACACATTTTAAAGCAACCAAGAGAAGTTGACAGGAAAAGTAATGGAACCAACAACAAAAAGAGGTCTGATGACCCAAACAATCCTAAATTGAGGAATGACTGTAGCAGAGTCACCAAAATCCTGCAGATGAATACTAGAGTTAGAGATATGGATTCTATCCCAAATAGCACAACTTCTTAACCATACTACTGTAGCATTCCATTTAACCTCTGTGACTGAAATAATTTAACCACTTTAATAATACTGAAGCCTACAGACTAAAGTAACTTCACATGCTATGCATTATTAAAATAAAATACCAGATACGAGCCTCAGGTTTGTGCAACTTAATGTGGTAGTTTTACTCTTGGATCACAAGGCACCTACACTGCAACTAACCAACCAACCCCAGGCAATCATTTCAGGGAATTTAGTCTTCGTAAAAGAGTTCAAGAATATTGCTCTCTAAGGGTTAAAAAAGGGACTACAACACATGAAAATATAACTATGATATCTACTTCACACAATGCAGAAAAATTACCTTTGGATTAAAGCCATGTGTGTAAGGAATTTATATAAGGGTATATATTTATATATACGTTCCTGGCACATTTGTATATTTGGGACAGCTCAGGGGGTTTTATAGCTTTACACATACACAGCACAGACTGATTGAGGGGTTATTTTGTGCTTTGTAAACAAGATAAATAACAACCCTTGAATTGTTTTGTAAACCATAAACAAACATATGATTCAAATATTTCAAAAGCTAAAATACACTGCAGTAAAGAACACTGGATATGCTCTTTCACAGGCACATGCTGATTTTCCAGAGAAATAAAGGGGACTGTAGTCTCTGTGCTCACTTTCCTAGTTACAATTCCTGGGTGTGGCATGAATTCCATGGCAAATTCAGTGTTTAAAAATAGAAAAAGAAAAGGAAAAAAGAAAGAAAACCAGCACATTCCTGCTCTATTTTCTTCTTCTTCCAGCTTCACCGTTACAACCAGCCCTTCTCATAAAGTAGCAGACTTTCTCCTTTTTGGATATAAAGATATGATTGAAATAGGTCCATACAACTAACCATACCCTCATATTGAAGTTAGACTTGACAAACGCAATTAGTTGAATGTCAAAGCTGAACTCTCCATCTCCTTCCCCCAGTAGCTAGCAAAAAATGAGTTCACATCTTATCCTTCTAGCTTGCCCCAGCTGTACAGCCATTCTTATCCCAAACTATTCAACAAATACTGCAAAAGCCTTTTTGCCACCCTCTCCCTCAAATTCACTCTGTGGCTTAAATTAATGTTACTGAATTGGCTCCACAGCTGAATGGTAATGTCAGTAGTAAAACCGGCTGAGTTATGAGGGCTGAGGCAGTTTAGCCTGTGGCTGTTCTGATCTTGGCCAATAAGTCATTACACACCAATACCATTTCCCATTGGGCTGGAAGGAAGACATATCCACATAGTTTTGTACCAGTTACATAAGCCCAAGCGTCTTCAGCCTCCTGAATCTTAAATGCATGGGGTCATTTAAAGGGTCAGAAGACTCATTAAAAATTTATAAAGCCATCTGAGATCCCTAGAGGAATGATCAATTGCTATGGCGGTGTCGTCATTATTATGAATGTATCGCAGTTTGGAAGTGTTGTGCCTTGTAGAAGTAAAGAAGAAGAAGGTCATTTTATAAGCAACAATTATTATGACCTGAGGCATAGCGTGAGTTACCCAACTGTCAAATTTTAAGTGCTGGCTACCTTCATCTCATGCTGAAGTCATCTCCTGGGACTTGGCTCCATTTGTAAGGAGTATGGGACTTGCAGGGTTGAGCAATGAGGAAGGGTCAATAGAGGCCAAAACAGTGAGATTAGAGCAGTGCGTGCAGGGAAACATAGAGCATGGTGGCTCTGCACAGACAGTTCTAATGGCCCTTTTTCTTCTACAAACCCTACTTAGGACCTGCTTTGTTATAATTCTCAGTGAGTAGGTATCTACACAGTTACTATATCTGGTACTAACTATGACAAAATCAAAGAGGTTTTTTTGTAAGCAAGATGTCTTCTCTCAGTCTATAGAAAAAACATGGTAATGCATAGAATAGATACTTGACATTAGCCACATCAAATCCAAAGACAAAAATATTGCCAGATTTAAACTTCAGCCTTACAAATGGAATTGCTTGGCCAGAAAGTCTCCTTGCAGTATTCAACTGTAGTATTTCTTATGAAACCAGTCCTTTCTCACCCAGCCCCTCCAAGACATCTGCTATCAATATTAGAAAACATAGTCATATTAGTCTGTCTTATTCACATGAATTTACCTATGTGAAAGCAGATAATCTGCAGCCAGCCATTTAGATCTCAAGATCAATCCCCCAGTGATTTTACCCTAAGGGAATTGTTCTGAGACTAATCCATTTCTGGTTCCCACCTCCCTGCCACTAAGCTAATGAAGCTGACTTCGCTAGCTGACTTCACCACTCAAACATAGGGGGAGGGATGAAGGCAAGGCAGTGGCTTCAGCTTCCATAAAAACGCCACTGTTCTGTAAGTAAACTACCTTGATTCCTCCAGACAAAATCATAAAGCAACAGAGGGATGGGTAAAAGATGTGATGAGCTCTGTGACGGCTTGTCTCTGTTCTGCAGAGAACTTGGTGCAGGAGAAGGCTTCACTGAACCCTTTGCTGAATCAGAATCATGTGGTGGGTACAGTCACATAGTCAACTCTTGACAGAATTCATGTCCATTTGCGCTGTCATACTGAATCTCACCTTCTTGATATCCTTGTTCTTTACTTAACAGACAAACATTTTGTTTGAGCCCACTCTTGTCTGTGTGATAAAATCTTGGATTCGGTTCTGAGTCAGGATCACGCAGTGATCATGATATGTCTGAGAGCCTAGAAAAGCTTGTCATTTTACCAGGTCTACCAATACTGTTCTTATCCTAAACTGAGATATCATGTCTCTCTCTACAAGAAAATCCTCCTTAGGCATTTATTTTTTGCCTTATACTCAATACTTTAAGTCATCCAAAGTCAACATCTGCTGCTGCTATAATAACTACAGCAGCAAGGATGGGGGCACCATTACAAGCTGCATTACTTTGCTGCATCTGGATTTTAAAATACAATGCACAATTATTAACTGCCTCCCCTGGCCATTTCCTTCATTTATTTTGCTCAGGCAAGCAGGCCTTGCAAACCTGAGGCCGAGTAACCTCAGCAGCACCAAATGGTCAATGATTTATGAAGACAAGCTGTAGGTGCAGTAATGCTCACCAGGTGGCTAATAAATAGGCTTTGTGAAATAAAACTAAGAGGGGGAAAAATATCAGTGATCTTTCCTTGGGATAGTTTCAAAAACTTTAAATATGCACCAGAGCAGGCACACTTTTTTTTTTTTTTTTTTTTTTTTAACAGTTTGACATGCTCTTTGAACATTAAACAGACATAAACTTGGCATTTTCTAAGTCAGTGTAAATGCACAGTGAAGGAGGGGGAATATATTAATGTAAAAAGAGTCTCTCTTCTGCGTGGGACAGCATTTAAAGCTCACAGTGAAATGGTCTTACATAATGAATTGCAAGTGTAATCCGAAGGCCAAAGTGGGCTTTGATCATGCTTCAATGCGCTTCCCAAGCTGTGGTGACACAAAGTAACTGTGAGGCTGAATAATGTTGCAGTCAGTACACTGGAGAAGTTGAAACAAAGATAGCCTTTTTTCTTTCCTTTTTTTTTTTTTTTTTCTCCCTCTGTTAAACACAGTGGAAGCTGCCACAAGAACATTTCCAGAATCTGTAAAACTGTGGTATAGGAGGAACGATGAGAAAGCGTGCCCTGAAGTGAACAAAACACATATTTCAACAATAAGAAAATGGCCTTTTCAAACAGGTCATCTATCTTGGGCATATAAAAAGCTCAGAAAAGGTACCCTTGTTAGCTTGGCAAGATAACGATGGATCCCAAATGTTTAAATTTTGATGTTTAAAATTTTTTACATGGAACTTAAATTTTTCCTAGAACAGCAAAACATGAAATCCTGCATTAACCTTTTGTTCATGTTTCTCAGCAGCAATAAACTTGAGGAGAAAAAAACCCCAACCCCAAATCACTAATTAAAAAGTACATTGATTAAAGGCATAGTAAAGTAAATTAAAAAGCTAATGAAGAAAAAGAACATATTGATAATAAAACAATAATAGATATTTAAAACCAAAACAAGTTTTGATTCCAGAAATATAATTACATAGAATTGAGAATATTTTGGGTTGGAAGGGACTTTCAAAGGTCATCTAGTCCAACCAAGACATCTTCAACTAGATCAGGTTGCCCAGAATCAAAGCCAGGCTGGATGTGGATGTCTCCAGGGATGGAGCATCCACCACCTCTCTGGGCAACCTGTGCCAGTATTTTACCACCCTCATGGTAAAGATTTTTTTCCTCACATCCAGCCTGAATCTCCCCTATTTAAAAACATCACCCTTCATCCTGTTGCAACAGACCCTGTTAAAAAGTCTCTCCCCATCTTTCTTATAGGTCCCTTAAGTACTGAAAGGCCACGATAAGGTCTCCCCAGAGTCTTCTCCAGTCTGAACAACCCGAACTCCCCCAGCCTAAGGAATCCTCATAGGAGAGGTGTTCCAACCCTCTAACCATTTTTATGGCCCTCCTCTGGACCCTCTCCAGCAACTCTTTTTTGTTGCACAAAACCACACTAAAGAATTCCTATTATTTTGGGGTACTGATTTTCACCTAAAAACCAACTTGTCTACCTACAGTAAACCATACTAAAACTAAAAAATAACAAAAGCTTATCTTGTCCACTCACACAGAAGTGGTATACAAATGCTTACAATTCTGCTAAAAAGTTGCCAACCATAGGGTTGTGAATCTGCATTTTAGGGACCTGGATTAAGCCAACCATCTGAGATGCTGAGCATTTACTCTTCTCAGACTGACACTTCAGTACCTCTAAACAGAAGTTTCTCACAGTACTTCATTTAAAATCCTACATCCATCTTTCAATCAAACTAAGGGAAAAAAAAATTTTAAAATTTCTGAAAATTTGGTGAAGTTTAAATCTGGCATACTTCCATCAATCAGTCCTTTGTTGGATAGATATACTTACTGAATTTATATGATTCATGGATTTAATATGGAATACTTGCAATAAAGGAATAAGAGAATTCATTTTTATAAACATCACTTTTTCCTTTCTTTCGTACAACTTATTTTAGTAATACCTTGCATTGTTTCTAATATTAGCTGATAAACATGTTGGCATAGACCAGCTCTTGATGGGTCATTTGAGAACAGACAGCACCCTCTTTAGGCATCTAGTTCTACTGCCCTCTTTTTGTCCCTAGGTCAGACCCTTTGGCATAGCATGAACCTCAAGAGATCATTTGTATAAATAACAGGAAGAGAGACTATTTCAGTGTATTCAGCCACAGTGTACTTCTATTACCAACTGCCCATCAAATTTTTATGTTGCTTACTAATCAGCATTGAGGGAACACAGACTGTCCTGTGATCATCTGTGTATTACACGTTATGAGCTGCACAAGGCATTTTCCACTGATTGAGACCCAGAAGTATCACAGGATTCCAAAGTAATGCGCATAAAGCTCACTGAATTTGCTCACCTAGGAAATAGGCAAGGTCTATTTTAGAAATATAAACATTTGGGATCCACCATAGTATTGGTAGGCCACACATACATCATCCTACTCCAGTATACTTTTATTACCTCATGAGCACAAAAGGTCCCACTGGGATGAAATCACAGTTCCTGGAAGTGCTCAAAAACATGTATATGAGGCCCTCAGTTGTATGGTTCAGTAGTGGTCTTGGCAGTCCTGGGGTAATGGTTGGACTTGATGATCTTAAAGGTCTTTTCCAACCTAATTGATCCTATGATTCTATGTGGTTAGCTCTACCCATATTCAGCAAAATACTTGAGCATATACTGAAGTCCAGTTGATCTCAATCAGACTTAAACACATTTAAAATGCCCTCTTGAGTGGAAGCAAGAGGAACATATCCCTCAACCTGTTGGGAGACTTATGCACTTCAGAGATGACGTACAGATGTCAATACACTTGATAATCCTTCTGGGAAAATCTCTTAACATAAATAGTATAATAACAGTATCTTACATTTTGCCATCAGCTTCTCTTCTATATTAAGTAATAACCCTGACACCATATTAATCACTTTAAATATATTACTTACAAAAGATGACTGATAAACACATTTATAGTAGGAGCAGGTCTTCAGCAAGGATTTGTGGAGACAATAGTGAATCTGTGGACATCCCCAAGCTATAAACTCCAATATACAGAGTTTAATGATGTGCAATATGTATAAGTAAAAGCATTGTCCACATCAGAGTTATTTTCTTTCCTGGTCTCCACCATCAGTTGTCACAGGAATGATACTTCTCACTGACACATCAAGCAATGACACCCTACCCCCTACCCATTTCAGATAAGGAACATTATCAAGTAACTTGTTTACCTTTTCAAATTTATGAGGCACAGTAAAACAGTGCTGCCTTCTGCCTCTAGTAGTCAAATTTCACAGAAAGGGGTTGTCACAGCTGACAAAATTTCTTCTGAGAAATTACCTCTTTTCTACTGGAATACCCAAATTGCCAGTCCCAGTAGAGACCATAGCATCACCTTGGAGATGCAAGACCATAAGAATAAATAACCAAACAGAAGGACACTCATCTTAATTCTCAGGCAGTGCTCTGTCATCTTCTGAATCTTCCTAGTCCTGAGAGATTTAAAGTACTAACTAGATAAACTATAAAAGATGGCAAGGAATGATCTACAGTGACTTGTGCATCTTTCTATAACCATAAGTAACTTTATATTTCATTTCTGGCAGCATGACAAAGCAAGGAGGTAATGAGCCATTATGGAAAACCCATCTGTTGCTTACAAGGGGAAAGGCTTTGTGCTGGTAGATTTATAGAGGAAAATTTTCAGTGCAAGTCCTGTTATTGTTAATGAGAATTGCACATTTAATTGCCCATGCTGAAAGTGTAACCCATTATGTTCCTTCACTGTCTAGATGGCTACTGTGTGTTTCAGCAACAAGAGAAAAATATTATCAAAAGAAAACCCAGTGTTCAAGTGACAGTGACATTCAGAACATGGGGGAAGGGAGCATGAAGTAGAACAGGGGCATCTGTCAAAATTCCTGATAATACTACAAAAATTACCTAAATATTTTTTACATGCAATTAGAAAGGCTATGTAATACCACAAAACAAACAGGGAATCGTAGTGCATTTTGGCCTACTCCAAAATCTATGTGGTTTTGGCCTACTCCAAAATCCGTGTGTTTTTATTATTCTTGCCAAGTTTTGCATATTAACGCTCAGATTCCCAGTTAGAATTCTAATATTTTATTGATTTACTAGATCGTGCTTGAAAAATGCTCTAGAGGGGGTGCCCAGGCAAAAACATCCTATCCTCACCTATTTCACAGGATTTTTGGACTTCTTCAGCACACTAGAGACTGGTTTTGGGCCTTGAATACCCTGGCTATGCCTTTAGCTTTCTTTCTGCCTATGATTTATTTAGCTCATGTATACACACTGGATCCCACCTACCAATACTGTACCACCTTGCCCAGCCCCAGCATTTCACAGCAACTGGGAGGCAAAAGGCCAGGGAAGGAAGAAACTGGGACCAGTGGTTCCAACCAACCTTTGGACTGTAAAAGTGTTCTCCACTCTTCTTTCATGCCTGTCTCTGCCTGAACTTGCCAGAGGGCAAAATAGCAAGTGTTCAGACCCAGAGGCTTGGCCCTGCAGGTACCTGAATGAGCAATTCCTCTCCCCATCTCCAGGACTCTCAGCCTTGGAGACACTGACATACCCTGTGGTTCCCTGCAACCATTTCTTTGATATGGGATCTGGCGCCTGAAGGAACTGTTCCTTGAGGCAGCCAAAAAGCCTAATCTGATATTATGAGGTCACCAACACGAAGAAACATGGAACAGATGGAAAAAGAGAAGCATAAAGAAGCAGTGAGAACGGGTTCCTTCTTGGTTTCATATTTGTAGGAAGGACTGGTAAGCACCACGGGAAGAGGAAACACATGGAAGCGAGTGCTCTACCGCAGTGAAGTGAATAAAAAGCACTAACCTCAAACCAGACAATATTTATTTCACCAAGTTCCACGTATCTACCCCTAGCAACAGTGACATAATGTTAGTTACTAAGAACAAAATAACTTTGTCCTTCTCATTTACAGAAGACTGTACAAAGAACAGGCCCTGTAGTCAGACTGAAACAACCCCTACAAGCTACTTTAGTGACAGCCAGGCATGCAAAGCAAGGCAGATTTAAGAAAAGCTTCTCTGGCTACAGCCCCCACCCCAAGATGCCTTTTCTCCTCCAAACCAAGTCTCTGTGTCAAAAGCACTGGGCCTTAAACAGCACTGATATCCTAGCTTTACCTTTCCAAAATACAACTACAAAGGACAATCACTTAAAGGAAAACAGAGAATTGCAACCATTCCAAAGTTTTTCCTATTAATACAGTAGAGTTAATGACACCCCAGGTATGTTCCAGGTATGCTTCTGTTGGACTGACGACCATCAGAAAATTTAACCTGCTACAGCTACATGATGTGGGTAAAACTGAAATTATCACTGAACTTAACAAAGCAGATGTCTAAGTAACAAAAGCGATATGACAAATCATACAATGCACATATTTTGAGGAACTGTTGTTCAACAGCCTTTCCTACTGGGAACAAACATGTCTTTGCTTTGCATCAGCTTAGTGAGGTAGAGATGATATTCCATATGCTGTCCCTGAAACAGTCACATCTGGAATACACAAAACAGTCTGTGAAGAACTCCAACAATCTGCTGAATCTAACTGAAATTGCAGAATGACTGTAAGTAATCACAATATAGTCAAGAATTTGAGCATATGACTGTTTGACATGAAGTACCCTGTGGGTCTTCAGTTGCCATTAGTAATATATTAATCTATATTATTTTCCTCACCATGAATAGTTTAAGAAACAGTGGGCTCTCAAAAAAGTTACTTATTGATTCAGCACTACTTTAGGTAGGTGATTGCAACATCATCTTTAGATGTCCTCTGTCCAAGTACTAATTCAGACTACTTCTTTGGGAATGATAATTGTTTTGTATGGCATGCTACAACCAGTGATTTTTTTAGGACTAGTGGGTCTTAACTGGATGAGGAACTTCTAGAACCACCAGAGGAGATGGTCCTTTACGCTGTTGTAAGGATGCTTCCGTTAAAGGTTCATACACCTTGTTAGCTTGTAAAAACTAATACAGAACTTCAGAAGACCATATATGCAAGCTGCAGCTTTGTGAGATAGTTTTAAAAGAAATGCTATAAAGAATGAAGAAACAGTTACTTTAATGTCTCAGCCTGTATGCATGCACACACCCAAGCACACACAAACCTTAAATGTATAAAATTTGGGTTTTGTCTCAGATTTTTTTGCTGGAATATGGCATAAAAATGAAGATAAGGGCCTAGAGAAGGTCAGAACAGCTTAGAGAGAAACAAAAGAGAGCTTAGGCAACCAAAACCAACACAGTACAGTATAACAGAAATCACCTCACAATACTAAAAGCCGCAAAGAATGATGCCATGTCTCCAAAGCACATGTGCAATATGACTTTACAGAACAAAAAATTCCTCTGAGAAAAAAGGAGAGGAATAAAAGGCCTAGGTTGAGCTACGATGTGGTGCATTTCCATGTCAGCAGATTTCAAATGGCACCAGAAGGAGATCTGGCACACACTTTACATAGCATCCTGCAGAGCTGCAGTGGCTTGAGAAGGAGTATACCCTTTCCTAAAGGCAAAGAGCACGCCTTTACTTTGCTGCTGTGGAGGAAAGCAGGATGGGAAAAACATATGTTTAGGTAACAGTCTAGCTGCAGGGTAAGACTATGGCTGGAAAAGGAACTCTTTATACTTCAGCTGGCCAGATTTCCCTTTCCTTCTACAGAGCGTATATCCATCCAGAGTCTCCACGCTGCCTGGGCCTACAGGAAACAGCAGGAAGAAACATTCTGCCTTAAAAATTCTGCATTTACAGATAGTACATCCATAGCACATCCATTTTCCTACTTGTTTAGACTTAAGCCACATCTAATTTTATGTGCCAGAGCACCTATACGGCTCAGCAAATTCTTCTGAATAAACACAGTTACAAGAACACAGGAGGTCAGATCACTCTATTTAAGAGCTGCTTTCAGAGTCCTTCTAGTATCAGCCATAATGCCTGTAGCAGGATTTGGTGTAGCAGTCCTCCAGTATAACTGTACCAGCAAAACCCTTCAAATTAGACAAGACCTTATTGCACCAGCAGAAGGCCTAAAATTGTTTTTCTTGGAAGATTTCCTCTCTTCCATTGTACATCTCTCACTAGGTTCAACTGCTCTCTCTCTTGGGACCTGCAGTGTGTACAGGGTTCTTTCTTTTTGATCTCTACAGGCCTTGAAAGCAGCATGATCAAATGGATGACTGAGGAGACTTGACAGGTACACAGCTGTGTGCTGCAGCTCCACTGCCCCCTGACTTTCGAGATCATCTGTCTCTCTTGTCTCACAACACACAGACAGAAGGGACCAGGAGATTAAAGCCACATTACATGTTACTGAATTACACAGGAAAGAAAATAGGTATCAGCAGAGTCTAGATATAATGTTCCCAAGTAAAAAAGTAGGCGACAAATTCCGAGTCCCTTTTTCTGTGATTGAAAGGAAGCCTCCATTTCATTCTCCTCTGGATGCACTCAGGTATTCTCATTCAGGTTTCAACAATTTTTGGTTCTTTAAGGCCAAAAAAATTAGTTCCCTATTAAAAAAAAACCCAAGTAATAGCTAATAACTCATCCAGAAATGACATGGTTATCTGTTTACAAATACTATAAACAGCCATCTGAATAAAAGATTTTTTTTCCTGAAGAGCTACTTAAGCTAGATCTGTGCTGAAGAACACTAAGCTAAAGATATTTTTCTTGGATTTAAACTGATTTACTCAATACCAGACATAATATAACCATATCAGCATAAATCTCAGTACAGGCTGGCCTACCCTACAGTGAAGCATCCATGCAGGCCTATCACAACCAGTGTGATCATAAGCTGACAGTCAGACTACTTAAGGTGTATAACATGCACAGTGGCAAGAACAGTGTGCTCAAATCAACATTTCCAATAAAAATATGGAAAAATAATTGGCTTATCAAGTATTTTATCTCACTTTACCCACTAAAAATGAGGGAAAAAAGGATATCTTTACATAACCAAACTTGAATTAGTCTTCTGATTCAAAATCCATCTACTGTAAAACATTAGAAAATAACTTATAACTCAGTTGATTAACATTTGGTAACAGAAAGCTAAAATTCATCAGACAAGAAACAGATCCATAGAAGCAGCACAAAATAATTTGGGCCTGATAGCACAAGTATGGTTATTACACTGCACACTTCAGTAATGGTGGATACATCCACCAGTATGCATTCCTTTTCTATTCATTGATTTTACTAAGAATTCTGCAGGCAAGAACCAGCCAACATGCATTGTACTGGTTAATATGTCATACAGTTGTATTCACCAGCTTGAAAGAAATTTCTTCATTAGACCTTTCGGCTTTTGATATCTTAAGATTTTAATTAAGCAGTGTCACAACAGGGTGAGCATTAACAGATCATTGGCACATGCCTTTGGAGCATTGTGAAGCACTGGACCAGAGACCAATTACCTTCTGTCACCCAAACAGTACAACAACAGCCCATTAATGCACACCCTGGTGTGGCCTGTTTCAATTAAAGCATATTTGTAAACCAAGGGAAGGACCAGCAGTGTTGAACCACTGAGAAAATCAAATGGTTTTAGGCTAGGATCCTGCTGATTATTCAGACTTTTATAAAAGTACACACTGAAATGCAGTAAACAAATTGTCCAGATTACTTAGTTACACCGCACAGTAGAAAAGGGGCTATTAAGAGTACAGAATGTTATTTACATCTGAACATAGGGAATGCAAAGAGGAAGCTGTGGTGTCAGCACTTCTGCTGTATCCATTCCCCCAAAGTGGGCTCAGTTTCAAGAATTTGACAGAGAAATAGACTCTACTCACCCCACAACAGGGTTTATCCATGAGAGGGATGGGTAGAATTCATTTAATTACATAGCACAGTTAAATTCACTGGGAACTTATCCTTCCTGTCTGTTGTTTTGTTGTTGTTGTTTTATTACAAAACTAATTTTCTATTTCCATAAGAGTTACATGCACGACTTCAGTATAAGGCATATACATGAGACAAGATATATTTGAACAAAATTTAACTAAAAATACCATGTGTTGTTTCCTCACTGGCTTTTATTTCCCTCTTTACTTCCTAATCTTTTCCATCTCTGCATTTATGTCAGAGACATGTTTAAAGTAAGCATGACCCCTTCAGAGATGCTCATACAGTCCCAGATAGAATGCCTTTCAATTTTAATGGGGTGCTTTCAGCTACTGTAACACAAATCACATAGATAAATGTAAAGTATAAACTCGTGTCCAACTAGCAGAGTATAATTGTATGTTACAGGATGAGAGAACAAAGCTGCATTTTTTTGACCATTTCTCCTCACTTTAATTCAAGTGAGCAACATGAAAGGCCGAACAATGAGTTGCAGAGAGCACAAAATAAGGTGGTAAAAATTCCTTTGCATGAATCTTACTTAATGCACATTAAAATCAACTTATCGTAATAGGCTAGAATCAAGCTCTTTATAACTACAGTGAAATCACTGCCAAAATACAATCCATTTAAACATGTGCTGAGCTATATCCTACCTGACTACCTACCTACCCGGGCAGGCTGAGAGATGATGGACTGGATGATAGTCTATAAATACTTTGGAGCTAGAAGCATCAGAAAAAGAATAGTTAAGTAGCAAAAGAGGGTTATAGCTAGTAAACAAGTAGGAATGAAACTAAACAAAGTGATGTTGTGGCTCAGTGTGAGACAACATTTTTAAAGAAAACAACTGTGTCAAAGTTCCCTGTAGGAAACAATGGTGGGTTTAGTAGCCAGGGTATGAAAGCAGTCAAAACTCCAAGAAGTGATGCTCTGTATGGGAAAACTGGCATTCACAGAAGGAAGAGGTGGATGGCACAGAGCTGCTTTTCCTTCTTCATTTTCCTATGTTTCTAAATGACTCATCAACTTGAAGATGTAATGAAGTGAAGTCATATACATCAGCTTCCTTCTCCCAGGTCTCAAAGGTGTAGCTCAATAAATCCGCAGTTCTGCTAGCTAGTTACACAGGTGGTATTACAGCCCCTAGAGATTTTAACTGCATTATTGCATTTAGCAATTGGATTTGCCTCCGTATTTCAGGATCTACCTAAGCTTAGTTTGAAATGAAAAATGAGCAACATGACGAAGATACATGGCAAAATAATGAAAGAGTGTCCCTCCTATTTTGCTTTCTTTCCTCAGGGTATGGTCTGATAACTCTAAAAGCAGATGTCATCTCATGTCAAATACTCTTCTTTCTCACTTGCTGTAATAATGGATTTTGCCAGTTCTAATTTCAAAGAAACTGCAATATCTTCAAATCTTGAGTCACTATTTAAATATTAAGAGAGCACAAGTTTTTCTTTTGGAGTTACCCATTCAGCTGAATGACATGTATATTCTCAATTCTGTATTAATAAATGCCCAATGCAGACAATATGCTACCAGAGTGATGGCAGCGGTAAAAATACTGACAATTAGATACTGATTTCTAATCAAAACCGCAAACATCAAATGAATTTCAAACACTCCTGAGCTGATGGCGCTGTTTCTCCAGGTACCAATTCTTCTGGTCTCTTATCTGTTATTATGATAATCGATTCTGGGATTGACAAATTCAATCACCCTCCCATCTTTTCACTTTCTTTTAAAGGAAAAGTGAAGGAAAGTGAAGGAAAGATCAATCTTTTAATTCCAATCATAAGGCAGTCAAAGAAGATTGGTAAATAAGCCAACCTTTCACTACAAGCAGTAGGACACATTTCTGTTTTTTCCTCTACCACATTTGACATGTCTTATAAGACTTTCAGGATCACTTAAGAATCAAGTTCTAATCTTTCTTCTCTTTTCCAGATGAAATGATCTTATCTGCAATTTCTCTTTAGTTAAATATCTTAGCAAATTATTCATAAAGTGTATATATAAAGTATAAAGACAATATGTAAATACACTGAATACACGTGTATATAAAGAAATATAAAGTCTGTATAAACAAAAATAGATATGTATATCAAATATACGTAATAATAAGTATATTAAACATGGTGCTCAAATCTGTTTCTTTACAAGGAAGACATCGAGAACAGCACATTCCAGATATGGCAAACTTTTTCTGAGGAAACACTGTAACCCCTTTCATTCTAGCTTTCCTAGAAGTTCTGTAAACTGATATCTACTAACAAACCATTGGTGTGAGTTTGACTCAGACTAATATCTAGATAAAACAAGGTGTAGAGCATTAAAAATTAAACTCAGAATAACATATAATGAAGTTAAATATTTATGTTGTATGTTTTCTGTTTATAATTGTTTCCGTGGATAAAACTTGAAATTCTGCAATTCTTATTCAGAGTTAGTGATAGCTTACGTGTCATCTACCTTTGAGTAATTTTTTTTTCTCTCACAATAGGTTTATACTCAAATGAACCAAGGTATTTGTGTCTGGGCTTGCAGCAAATGTGATTGAGCACTGCATGTACAACTTACTATGAAAGATTCGGTTGAATATTTGAGGATAACAACTTCATTCATAATGTTCTTCGGTTTGTTTCTGCAAAGTTTGATATGATTGAGAGTTGTTACCATAGGGAAAGCTAGTAAAATATTCCCCAAAAGATAGCTAAGTGTGCTTTCCATAAGCATTTGTGTGTATAATATGAAGATACTAAAATTTGCATCAAGTCATATAATAAATACTACAGTTATTTTAGAGATGGGAAGACTGTTGGAGTGATTCCATTTATAACACTTCCTAAAACATTCAAAATGAGACAAGATAAATAAACCAAATTAATCTCTTAAAAGGCCTTTTTCAATATGACCTAGGTTAACCCCTTCAATCTCTTCTAACAAAAGTTAGTTGCTAACAGCCAAAATGAATAGATCTTAATCTTTGTTGCTAATAATCATTTTTTAGGACAAAGCAAGATAAAGCTTGAATTAGTTCTTCATGGTTCAAAGATCATGTGGTAGAAGTTAGTATCACATAAAGTCATAATAATGGCCTTCCTGGCAGAAAAGGGACATAAGGACTCGATATAAAGGTATTACTTTAGCAACCCTACAGAAGAAAATTATTCTTCCATTAGGAATGTTTTTTCTCAGCTGCTAATAGTTGATTACTTGCTTTAAGTCAGCAGTTTACTGCTGCACTGCAGCCATGCAAAGTAGTAGCCGTTATTCCAACAAATACAGGAAGTCTTTAAAGTTCTAATATCACCTATTGTTAAGAGCCTATTTAAAGCATAAGGAAAAAATAAAGAGTTCCTCTATTATTTTCCATGTATTGTGTTTGCAGCACTGGTACAGCTCATGGAAGATTTGTAGGTTTTAACTACTAGCTCATGTTTTTATTTTGTCCTGACACTTCACTGTTTTTTCGCACATCCTACTAAAAAGGCAGGGAGTGCCAGATTTCCATGTGTATTTTTAAACAGCAGCTCATGGGGCTGATCACTATCTGGATTGATTTATGTTTTAATTTTATGGATGATATCACACAATTATCTCCAGATGAAATAACCGGGATGAAACATTGCCAAAGAACATCAGACACCAAAGAAGTCAGCCAATGCAATCCATTCAGTACTGTAATTATTTTTGTTTTGGCTTCAGACATTTGTACAGAGGCACAAATTCATTCTGGTAGGGCCTTGTTAGGTATCTAAGTCAACTGAAAGACTTCCGTAGATGGCAGGAGACACTGGCTGAACACTCCACAATCCTCCATTGCATCCATACTTACCCCTATGGAATATCTGAGAGATATCTTCACTTATTTCCTTTCTCTTCTCCCAATCTCTTTTGACCTCAATTCCTGCTGCTTTCTCACCCTTTTATTTTTTTCCCTTCCCAGCACTTTGCATTTGATATTTGAACCCATCATTTGTGATTAAATACAGACAAATCAAATCCAAGTTTGTCAGCCACATAAACCAGAAAAATATTAATTCCTACAACAACCTATATAAGTTCTGATTTATATTCATTTATCAGATAAGCGAATGATAACAAGACTGATTACTTCAGGTTTCTCAATCAGATATTTCTTCCTAGATTAAATCCAACAAGTCAAAAGTACAGACAAATTTCTCTTTTTTTTTTTTTTCCTGGCAAGACAAGCAGACACTGTCTTGCTTAACAGGCACCGCTTTACTGAGCATCCAGCATTTCAAGGCATGCAATTACTTCTCTAGGTGTGGATTTTCAAAAGGACCTGCCTCAGCTAGGAGCACAAATCCCATTCTAAACCCTCTAACTATATTTAGAAACTTAAATAAAACAAAACAAAATGAAACAAAACAAAAACCAAACCAAAACAAAGCAGTAAAAATTAAATGTAAGTGTAGGTTTCACGTCACGATTTTTTTGCCTACTGCAGAACCCAAACAAGCACCATGGAGCAACACAGCAGATGGTCCTCTTAGGACATGTCTACATTGCTAAATGCACTGCCATAGAGCTAATCAGCTAAATCAGGAATTGGAAGCAGTGTCATGACACCAATGGAGCTTGCTGAAAGATAGAGATAATTACTGTGGATTCAGAGCTGTTCTAGTGCGTTTACAATGTTTTCAGGACATGTCTTTCAACATGGAGCTATAATTCCTCATATGGATACACCTGGAAGTAAATTAAATATCTTCTACAAATAAATCTGACCTGCCTATAGATCTGAATGAGTTACTTTCTCTTCAACATTTGCTCATGCTGTATTAAATATGTTATAATGTACTTGGAAAAATAATTGGCTTATCAAGTATTTTATCTCACTTTACCCAGTAAAAATGAGGGGGAAAAGGATATCTTCTGTACTGTATTTGTAGCTGGCTGAATAAGGCATGACAATCTATGGAATGTAATAATGTATGGAGTTCTACTTGCTTTTATTACAGGGTCATTGTGTGAAGCTTTCAAGCTTCAAGAGCTTGAGCCAGAATTTCCAAATTTCACAGCTTTCTACAAGGTTTTGGATCAACTGCATAGATTGTAACTGACATTTATTCTTAGAATCATAGAATCATAGAATAGTTAGAGTTGGAAAGGACCTTAAGATCACCCAGTTCCAACCCCACTGCCATGGGCAGGGCCACCTCACACTAAACCAAGCCACCGAAGGCTCTGTCCAACCCAGCATGCTCTCTTTCCTCCTACAAATACAAACATATAAATGTTTTGAGGTAGAGCAACATGTCTGCTTATTACGACTAATTCCTGAAAATACAAATGGAATATTACTTAGCTGGTCTCGTGTCACATTTGGGAATCCTTTAATATAATATCACTAACAGTGTACACTAACAGTGTTCGTGCACTTTTGTCTTTAATTTTTCTGAGAGATTCTTTGCAGAATTTCATTGATCTAAATGTAATTAGGAAGCAGTAGAAAAACAAACAAGCATTTGAAAGAAGTCACTCGCTATGTTCTTTCTCTTCTAAGTGTTCAAAAAAATTTAGATAGCTGTAACAATTTCCTCACAAAATTCCTAGGATGTTTTATCAACAATTGTACAGAATAATGCCACTTGCCCTTTATTTCATACATAAGAAATTTATACTTTGTTTTTTAGCTATGACCTAAGAACCTAGGATGTGAGTTTACAGCTTATGAGTTACTGATAAATGCCCCTCTGTATGATCTACAGTGAAGGCAAGGCAATCTGTGGTGGCTTTTCCTTTAACATGACAGCAGTAAGCTATTTCAGAGGCTATGAGTATCCTCTAAAGTGGTTGTCACAGATTAGCTAATGCTGTGTAAATTCCCTGACCTCACACCAAACAAACAAGAGGTAATGCAGCCTCTTCGTAACTTGCTCTATTTCACCATGCCACTTGAGTAATTTCGTAATCCCTACAAGTAATTTGGCAGGATAAATGCCATTTAAAAGCTACTGTGCCCTGTTGTAGCACATACGCATAATAAGAAAACAGAAAGCTGAGATCTGAAACACAGAGGCACCATAGTCTAAATTGTGATACCTTTTTCACCAGAAACTTCATGCTGAGTTCTAAGAGTTCTTGCTGAATAAGGTGCTTGCTCTAGCCATAATACAAGCAGACATGCTGACAAGATGATGAGTGAATTTATTAGGCTGGCATTGACCTCGAGGTAATAAATCTTCTTGGAGCCTCCTGCATGGTATAGAAATGTTCAGGTGGCACTTAATAAGCTTGTCTGACTTTTAACTGCCTCTGTGCAGTCCCAGTCCTTGTGGGAAATAGGCATGCAGTACTGAAGCCTTCCTGGTGACTCGACAAAACGAGCCTGGGTCTTTAGGGCTATTAGTTTGTGTTCTGCAGACACAGTGTGGCTAAACTGCTCACAGACCCAAACTGGCTGGGAAGGCAGTACAGCTGTCTCTCTCTGGCACTGGGCCTAAATTAAGTCGGGGCAGCCCAATGCTAGCTCGATAAGGTGAAAGCTCAAGTATCTCTGCTTCCATGCTATGATTAAACCTCAAACTGGTTAAAGCACCAACAGATAACCGAGTATTGATTGCACAGAAGCTCAGAATTGCACAGAAAATGCGGTAGAGCCAAGGGCTCTATCTACACCTCCTGCATCTCAATCTTCTGCCTACAAGAAATAGTGACTGCTTTCCCTTACCAGAAAGGGGTATATTTTCAGTAGTAGACCAGTAGATAAATGGCTGCTCAACCCAGATTTGTTAATACATCATAAAATCAGAATTAACCAAAAACGTTTATGACTGCCTAGGTTGTTAAATAAAAAATAAAGAAGTATTTAAAATTAGAAATAAAAACAGCCAGGGATCATTCTTTACATCTGATAAGCAGAGCACAGCCACCTTGCTTATAGGTAGTCCATCTGTAGCAAACTGCTTCGGTGCAAACTACATAACATTTCTTCCGAAGTCCCCTCTAGTGCCTCCATTGCCCTAAGACGTAATAACCAGTTAGTGATTTTATTTCAGACTCTTCAGACTGACTGATGTGATTACTGACTCTGCTGTAAGCTAAATGCTGATGTTGAATGTTGCATGAGCACATGATGAGGAGGCTTAAAGGGGTAAAGTCTGCTGGGACCCTGCTGACAGATCATGTGGAAAAACAACCAGACCCATGGCAGCTTTATCTACTGAGCCTTCTGGGGGCACTCCTTTGGGTGTGCTCTCTCACAGAGTTATACCCATGTAGTGGCTTACACAGCTGAGTTGTGTGACACAGAACAGAGCCAGCATGAAGAAGGGTGCAGGGAGGGCACTAATAGTGACAATACAGTGCTTGAGCATCATCTGGTCCCCTGTTGTTCATGTACTTGATAGTCCCAAACTTAACTGGTTTCAAAAGGAGATATTCATATTTAGAAGGTATTTATGAGTTCCAGGAGTGATGATGGACAGAACTTGTGCATACTGTCTACTCAGGACATATTTCTTTGCAATGTAAATAAAATAATCTTTCATTGAAAAGCCTGCTAAAGTTGATTTTATTTCCCATCCTAGGAGTGTGCTTAACGCTGAGAGAACTGTGCTAGAAAAACATATATAAAGGCATATATAGATACATATGTTTCTTTTTCTCTGCCCCTTGCCCCAATTATTAAAGCAAACCACAACATTTGATTGTAAGGAAAATAATTTGGAGGGGGTGAGGGCTGGGGGAAATCAGAAAATGCACATGAACTTTGTTGAAAAAAGGAAATATGTCCAACATTGTATTGTGACAACAGATCCCATTATATTTGACACACACAATGAGTTTGTACACCACAACAACTGAAAATGAGACCAGCCACCTTTTCTTCCTCCTAATTATTATCAAATTATTATCAAATGAGTTTAAAAACTCCATTACTGGCTTGTGACTTTATTATTTGCAGCAAAAAGAAACTGTGCTAATAAAGATAACAAAGGTAAATGAAATTCAAAAGCATTCTGTATGCATGGGTAGCAGGGTAGAAATCAAAACGCGGCACCAACTTAAAACGTCCTGCTTGCCCTCTCATCAAAAGTCAGTGATATTTTCCTCTGCATTCATGAACTTTTGTTTCAGAGGAACACAACTACAAAAGGAATGCATGGGTAATAAAATAAAAAACTACAATAAACTCAGCTAGCTCTCTTTAATTCCCAGATGAGGGCAGATTTAGCTACATTGACACATTCTAAGAAATTAGAGTTCCATCTCATATTCTTAAGCACTAATGAAACACTAAAACTAGGGGTAGAAATAGCTGCAGCAAAAATATGGTGTAGACATGCCTAGTAATAGGGGGTAGAGGGGGTGGCAAAGAATACTGGTAAAGGCTGGAATTATTTTGTCACAATATTTTGCTCCATTACCCATAGTAACATGTCACTTTTCCTACTCCATGGAATCACACTGTACACAACAGCTTGTGAATTATGCTAGTTCATCAATAACTGTATGAATCTTCTGTATTCTAACACTTCCTCTGGTGGTGTTTTGTGTTTTTCAATACCAGCTGCTTAAGACAACATGACTAAATATAGATTCATTCTGGAAAAGCACTTTGAAGTGTTCCTGGAACTCAAATCTACAGCAGATCTAACGGTGCAGCAAAGTAGCTACCATTAAAGGATTTGCAGACAAACAGAATTAGTTTAAGTATTTGCCTGCACCTCCCTAAATTACTTAACATTCCCAAACGCTTGAAAAAAGGTATTTCCATTGTAATACTTTGCTAAATCTGGGTTGTAGAAAATAAATTATCATTAACTAGGATGGAAACCTCATGTGTTATCTCAACCATGGGTTACAAGCTCCTCAAGTTAGAATCATAGAATAGTTTGGGTTGGAAAGGACCTTCAAAGGTCATCTATTTCAACCCCCCTGCAATAAGCAGAGACATCATCTAGATCAGGTTGCCCAGAACCACATCCAACCTGGCCTTCAATGTTTCCAGGGATGATGTATCCACAACCTCTCTAGAGAAACATACTCATGAAAGAAACGTAAATAAAAAAATATCACTATAGACAATCTTCTGAATCAAGACAAGTTGTCATTAAAAGCAGCCAAGGCTTGATCTGGAGATTGTAGAATAATCTTATAGGAAGAAGTCTTAAATGTTTTAGAACTATTTAGAGGACCCAGACTTGTCCAATTAAAATACATCCCATCACCCAAATATTCTCCTATGCTACAGAGAGAGTGCCTTGGGGCTGGGGTGGAGAGTGAGGGCTAAAAAACAGTAGACTTTATTTTGCCAAGGCATTTCCCTCAGCAATCTATGAAATAAAGTGTACACTAAATTATCATACAGTGGGTGAAAATGCAACTGCTTTAGCTTCCAAATTGGTTATTAAAGGGATCTATTCCAGGCCTGATTCCACTCAATGCTTTCTTGATGACCTGGATGAGGTCTGAGAGAATATGCTTATATATTCAGGA
Source organism: Coracopsis vasa (assembly GCA_026283785.1). Classification (NCBI taxonomy): domain Eukaryota; kingdom Metazoa; phylum Chordata; class Aves; order Psittaciformes; family Psittacidae; genus Coracopsis; species Coracopsis vasa. The sequence continues at coordinate 115,761 of JANHGB010085816.1, forward strand.
ATCATAAATGGGACTGCAAAGGGTAGGATTTATCATACTGTTGAAAACTGAATATAGATGAAATAACACAAATAAATAAAAACCAAGTGTAAAGTATTACATTCTGGAAGGGCAGATCAAATGTAACACGCGAGAAAATACATAGGCTATTCTACAGCAAAAGGGAAACTGGGTAATTATAGAGGATAATAACAACATTGTGAAGCCAGAACATGGCATCACTTCTGGTGCACTGGATGTAGTGCTGGTGAAATTTGTCTGGTGCAGTCCTTCAATTTTTATGCCCAAAACTGAATTAAGATATCAAGAATGGTGTGAGTGCTACAAAGCTAACCGATGTGGAAAAGCAGACGGATTTGATTATGAAGTCTTCTCTGGAAAGAAAATAAGAGGATATATAGTTGAAGACACACACTACGATAGCCTTCCAGTATTTAAAAGGTAGAAAAATCAAAAGGTAGAAAAATCACTGCTGTGGGTAACCAAAGAAAAATTCTGAGCTTCTGACTATAATTAAGAATTACAACACACTATTTAGGGAAAGGGGATGATTAAAAAATCTTTTCCATTATAACTTATTTTATTTAGATAGCTCCAACAAGGTCTGGCAGGCATATTCTACTGGCATCAGGGCAGACGAACACTCTGAAGTCCCTCCTAGCCCTACACTCCTAAACTCATATTAAAAATTATTTGCACATTGACGAAGGAAGTTTTGGTACAGTGCTCCTATACAAACATGCTCAAAGCTGAACAGATTTACATTGACTCTCTTCAGTGTCTTTTAGACTCCACAGACAAATGCTTCTATACTTCTAATTATGTTTACCAGAAAGCAGGAATCTTTAACTATGATGCTTATAACAATTGTGTTTCTGGTTTGCATTTTTGCGTTGCTTATCTTGGTAACGGCATATAAGGTACAGCTTTACACTTTTGGCAGGTGATGGCAGTTCAGTGCACTACCAAGTGCTTTGATACTTCAGAGCAAACACCAGCAAAGGTGAAAAACTGGTTTAATAACATACATTGTTTAAGGAATCAATGCCTCATTTTTTATTGACTTGCATTGTTTTTCTTAAGACAGATTAAGCAATTCCTGTACATTCAGTTACTCCTAAAAAAACCTGCTACTGACATATCTATGTGTCATAAGACACATGCATAAACCACTCTGGACCACTGACGTGTGTCTAATCAACTCTCTACTTGCTCTAATTCTAGGAAATCTGTTGAATACTGAAATGAAGAGGTATCCAAAGGGAGAAGTGAAAATTCTATCTGTGATGTGCTTTCGGCTTGTCTTGAACTTGATGGACACCATTCTTTGGTGCGTAGCTATGAATCGCATACCACAAGCATGATATCCTAGAAAATAACCTTCAATACTTATCTTTTGAAAAGCTCACTTCCAGATCCCTTTTTGACTAAGGCTAAATCAAGCATGCATGGTCTGCACTGACTTAATCTGTCACCCAGTCAAGACAGTCTTCTAACTAGTCAATTGAATGAATGAGAAGTATACTCATCCCATTGTCCTTCTTAAATTAGGTTAATTATGGAAGAGAAAGGTGGGACAAAATCTTCTGGCATAGGGTTTTTAATTCATTTACATGCTCTCCTTAACAATTCCATTACTAATGACAGCCTTGATATTATAATAAAATACTTTACTATAATAGGCCCAAAGTAGGTAAGTACTTAAAACAAGCCCTTGGAAAGGAGAGTCTTGTGAACAGAACAAATTGCAATCAGCTGCTGCATGGCAAGCTCTGTAGCAGCTGCTTGTGTGAAAAGAATATATTTCATCTAAGAAATTTATCTCTCCTTAAAGGTAAGCCTTACTCCCAGTGGAGATAGAAGCAAAATCTGGAACAAATTCACCACAGCTAGAATTTTACACCCACCTGTCAGGAACAAAGTCTGGCCAGCTCTGTGGTGGCACTGCCCTAGTTACTGTAGCAGTACAAAATAGACAGCCCTCTACCCTAGTTCACCCTGACAATGCATGCAGAATAGGAAATGCTTACAAGGGTAATTTAATCTATCTATCCGGCCTGTGTAAGACTTTCTTGACTGTCTCGGATGCCATGCCACGTCTCTGAATAAATGAGAAGTATGCCTCTGGTTTTTTTATTGAAACCAATTCTGGTGCACAGACTTCCATTACCAGGCAATTCCCCTGAGATTTTGCTGAAACCAGGTGATGACAGCATGGCCAGTGTCAAAGTTTATTTCTGTGCAATCTTGCATAACATTGCCCTGTTGGGAAAGAGCCCCCAGAAGGGCTTGGAAAAGTCTGGATAAAGAAAGAAAGCAAGCTTCAAAATCTGAATTCTGACTGCCTACTGCCAGCCAGTCTGAAACACTGCCCGATTGTATCCAGGGTAGCCTGCAATCATGTGGGAATACAAAGCTACACTTGTAATCTAGACAAGCAAATTGGCTGCTATTTCCCACACAATGATACAGATTTAGCTGGAATGCTCTCCACTACAAACACAACTGAGGTAGAAATCTGAATTTTGTTTTTCTTTTCTCCTTTTAAACGGAAAAGCACCAAAAGACAGAACTGAAAATATAGGCATTTAAAATTGGGCACGTGCCTATTAATATTCAAAGTACATCTGTTTGTACCTCATTTTGAAAGGGATGACCAATTCTCTGCAGAACCTAAAATGTGGGAGTCCGTATTCTGATCACCTACTTAAAATGCTAGCCAAGTTTCTCCTATCTCCCACCACGCTCTCTGCAACAGGTCTTCCTGCAACCTAGATAAATACAACCTTGCACTTCCTTTATGTATTCAAAGATCATTTTCTTAGCTCATCTTTCTGTTCATCTTATGTTCCATAACTCCTTTAATTCCTCTCCTGCTTTTCTTACTCCATTGAATACAATCCAAGCTGCTTCTCTTCACTTTCTACATGTATCACAGCCTAACTTGAACTTACCTGTCACTCACAGCAGAAATGCTGACTTTTACCTCACTGTCCATACTTGTCATCCTTGCCTTCATTTGCATTTGGCATTGGTTATCTAAGATGAAACACTAAATAAATTGATACAGAAACTGGCTTTTAGCAGCTGGAAGTATGATGTTTACTCCATAATAAACACTTTCAGGCACTAGTCATAAATTGTCAGAGAAAGCACTGCTCTAACACACTAACCCCAAACTCCAACAGTCTTCTACTGGCCACTGGTTTAATGTGTTAGTTACTAAATAAGTATGACTGAGTTTACTAAACTCAATAATATATTTATCATTTTCAGCCACTTCAGCTCTTCTCAGCTAACCTCACTGTTGGCATTTATATAGTCATTTTCAGCACAGAAGCCTGGCTAAAACGTATTTCTGGAAAAGCTGGTTTGCCACTTTATAGCAGGTATAATTAAGAACATATCTCAGAGCAAAATAAATAGTTCTTGATTATACTTAAGACTCGGTCTTCATCTGCAACTTTAAGGACTGCCATATATTCTCTAATGAATTACTTTTTTGAAAAATGAGATTTTGTAGCTAAGATTCTTACCATATCACAGGGGGGCATGATGGTGTAAGAGTGAAGGTCTTCCCCAAAGGGTGCTCAGGCATCGGAACAGGCTGCTCAGAGCAGTTATGAAGTCATCGTCCCTGGAAGTCTTCACGAACTGTGTAGACAAGATCCTCAGTGACATGGGTTAGTGGTGGCCTTGTCAGTGCTGGGGAATGGTTGGACTTGATGATCTTAAAGGTCTTTTCCAACCTGATTGATTCTTTGATTCTATGAAGTGCTCAATGATTCTTTGTCTCTCTTTTGAAGGAGCACCCAAAAAATGTGGGTGTTTTGACTCTCTCCTGCTCTCCAAACTCCCATCTGTCCGTATGTACATGTATAAAAATGTATATAAATATATCTATATAGCTAAATATATATAACTTGTCCTCCAGAATCTGAATAGTCATGAGTAGAATGTGCCCGAACTGTGGTTTTGCAGAAGTCTTCCAAGACATAACAAGGTTTAGTGTGCTATTATCAACTGAATTACATATAATAGATCTAAGTATTCTTCTTTAGATATTTATTCCAAGTTTCTACTGTTGAGGAGATCACAGACTAGTAAATTGACAGAACACTTAATATTTACTCAAAATCATTCCCATGAAATCTTTCTTTAGCCTGTACTGAGAAACATATTCCTCCTAGCCTGTCCCAGTGCTCACCAACTGTTAAAGTTCATATTCTTCCCTGTTGGAAAAGAAATCTCTCAGAAATCTAAACCCAACACTTCTTGTCTCATCTGTCACTGAGATGGAAAGCAAAGCAGACTTCTTCCTTTCTACAGAACCTTGTTATATATCTGAAGGCTGATACACTGTATCCTCCCACTCATCTGATCAAACAGCCTTAATCTTCCTAGAATACTTTTCCTGTGCGTTCAGTCACTACCTCAAGACTCCTGATTTCTCCATGTCCCTCTGTGACATACATGTTTGCCTGTACATAGTAGCTGTTGTCGGAAACTTAATACGAATACAAATGAATTTTACAGGCTTTTAGGACAATAAACCTAAGTAATAGGACAAAGCAGTAACATTGGCTCAGATACATACTGTCTTTGCTCTTTCTGTTACACTTCAAAGTTCCTTTTCTTTCTGCATAGTGTTTCACGAGTACTACAATCCCTCTATTAGTGAGGTCCAGAGCAAGTCATCAACCCACAAATCAAACTTCCTTGGGGATCTGGTTGGCAGTTGGTCCAGCAGTACATATACAAACTCTTTAGATGATGGAAAACCTGATTTATAGAATCCATGCATTTTCTCAATCATGAAGTCAAGAAAAGCACTTACTACTACAATTGTAATATATTGAGGAGGCTTAACGTCTAGCAGAACAGTGTTTTCCTATGGTTGAGAGTGAAAAATAATTTAAGAAAAAAGCTAATTCAATTGATTTAAAGAGTTTGCACTGATTAAAATGCCAGTGGCTTATGATATTTTTTTTTCCCTGCTTCATAAGAAGATACATGAAGGCCAGAAAGAACAGACGTGGGCAAGATGGCTAAAAAAACCCCAAACAAACCAACCAACCAACCAAACAAAAAAACACATGGAACTTAGCTTTAACCATGATTATACACATAAAAACCAAAGTCAGCCCTTTAACTGAACAGAGGCCAATTAAAATACCAAACTTAATGAAAGTGTCTTTTGATAGTGACCATAAAGGAAAACTGAAGTTAAACTGTTTGCAGACATCGTTTGATGAGTAACATGAAGATCTTAGAACAAGATCTTTAAATGTTTTTAACCAACTCTGTAGTGGAAGAATTTAATTGGAACAGAAACCAGCAAATAAGCGCAATGATCAATGAAGCTGATGGCACCTAAAGAGGACCTTTTCTTAGCTTGAAATGTATTTATAAACACAGCACCAGATAATGAACTATAGAGAGACTAAAATAAATTATCTAAATGTTGGCTTTCACCTGCAAGAATTCATCACACACTGCATGCTGCAAAATGAGTCACCCAAGCTGCCTCTTAGACAGAAAAATTCTCATTTTAATTGGAGTGCAAGATTAAAATAGGTGGAAAGACTGTAAACAACTTGGAAAACCAGCTTTGACTGCTATTTCACTGGTCAAGATGCATCATTCATTCACATTCTCTTTCAGACCACTTCTATGCAGCATTTTACTACACGGGACAGGGCTATTCATTAGAAACTGATTCTAGCCATTATTAAGTCTAGTCCAGGATCAAGCTTGGGTATATCTTTGTGATTTAAGGTGCAAGGTGCTGCAGCTATGACTTCCAAACTATTTTGGGAAGCCAGTTGTTCAGTTACTACCTGCAGAAGCCAACACAAACAGCAATACTAGCTTGTTATGACAAAATAAAATAATAATAAAATAAAATATAAAATAAAAATAAAATAAAAAATAAAAATAAAATAAAATAAAAGAGGTTTTAAGCATATAAAACACCTAAAGCGTCCCTTCTTCTGGAGGAGATGGCGCTGTAGGCAGTCAACTCATTCCTCAAATTGGTCAGCATGACCATGATGTGATTGGCATAGACAGGGAAGATAGATTTATCATGTTTTCACATAGGCTTTGACTGGACAAGAATTCTATCAATCCTCAAGCACAGAAACACATTGCTGCCCAGAGAAGGATTTCAGGAAGTTTAGTGGTAGAAACTCTTTCTTTAATGGGAATATATGCTGACTAAAAAGGTGTACATGTTGTCCTACAAACACTTGAAATCCTTTAATAATTAGACCAAGGGAAGTCAACATAATACAGAAAAAACAGTTTTAGTAGATGGGGATGGCAGGGCAGGTTGGGGGAATTATTTGTTTATTTGGATAAAATTCAGCACATACATACATATATACAGGGGAGAGAATGCTGCAGTGATCCCTTTTAACAAATACAAAACAAAGCCATTTCTGATTTCTTCAGATCTTACTTCCAGTAAGATGTTCTATGAATACACAATGAGTGTATCCATAGTCAAGACACAAGACACTGCTTTGGAAAACAAGAGAATCAGGGTCAATGTCTACCTATGCCGGCTTGGGGTATGGCCTGACTCAGGGGCCTCTGCTGACTGAACTGTGCCAAAATGAATGTCTTCCAGCCTTCCTAGTTGAGACTGTTAAACTTAGGTATGCGCTCATACATGTTGAAACAATGACTCCTATCTCACCCTTAAACAGGAGGGTGCCATCACAAGCTATGTGTAGACATCTACTCTTCCTATCCTGATGAAGATGTGATGAGTGCTCTATCTCTTAGAGAAGACGCCTGCCCTCTTCATACAATCTTTTTGCAGTGGCAGCCCAACACCTTGCTCCTGCTAACGCAGGCATCAGAAGCAATGATGATCAGAATTCCAGTTCAGAAGACAACCTGTGGCTGGCTGTGGTATACTTGCTTTTATATTTAGGCATGATCTTCTACCATATTTTCTTAGAATTAATTCCAGCAAGGTTTCACCTAGCCACTCTCCACTTATCATTGTTACGTTGCCTTTTGAAGTCCTGCAGGAAAGAAGGAACTTTTATAATCCAAAATATCTACAGAATTTAGGTCAGAATAGCATTATCCTGCAAATGCCATTAAACTACAGGAGGCTTGCTTTCTCCACCTAGTGGCTAAAATTCAAAGCTAATATTCTGTATCAGTGTCCTGAGGTAAAAAAGCAAAATAAAAAATAATAATGAAAAAGGATAGAAGATAAATCCCCTGACTCCCTAATACTTTTGGGGCTGCATTTTATCTGGAAAACTGACAAGGTTTTCCTTACCCCTTCCTCTCAGTAAGAGAAATTTTGCGTTTTAAGGCAGATCCAGCCAGGGGATTTTTGCCCTCAGTGAAAGCTGTTAGCCGGAGATCCCTGGAGGTTCAAATCATCTGTTTTCTCATGGAAGAGGCACAGGGCAAACAAATCAGCTCACTATTACGACACTTAGATCTGCCTAGATGCATTCTGAGCAATATGAGAAGAAATGTAAAGGTACTATTTTTCTTATATTTGTGCTTTTAAGCTCACTGTAAGTTTTCGTGACTGCCATAAAGTAGAGCAACCCAAAGCTCACAATCAGGTTGGCAAGACCTCTCTTGGCCCAGAAGAGCAGGCTGGAGATTATGAAGCCTTCCTTTATAGGAAAGTCGCAGCCACATAATTTTGGTTACATCCTGTACATTTACAGCAATAGGAACTAGCTCTAGAGCTGCACTCAGTGAGTACCTCCAACAGGATTGCCCTTCATCTGGGTGACCCTCCTGCTTATACTGGCTTTGTAGGAACACTATGTGCTTGATCTGGTCCATAGGCTACAAACTGGTTATTTCATGATTGTAGACAAAGTTTGCTTCACATGCAAATATTTTCTAAGCCCAAATGAAATCAATATAAGGAAACAAGAATGCTGATGGCTCCCTATCTAGAATATAAAGCAATCAGGAAAAGTGATCAAGTTGCTGCCCTGCAAAGTTGCTTTTACTAGCCTGCCTTCCTTCTCCAACTCTAAGTAGCAGTGAATACCAGTGTCACTGCTGGAAACAGCTTACAAAAAGCAAGCTCTGGAATTTAAAATACAAATAGAATACAAACCCATTTGTATTTCTATATGGTATCATTTACTCCAAGGCACAAAAAGGAAATAGCCCCTCTTCTCATTACTTTAAGGTAGGATTTCATCTAAATCTGGGTATCTCAAGTTGGACTTCCAGAGGCACTGTAGTCTCCCAAGGCTCTCTTTGCAATCAGAGGAGATGAGATAAACAAGTGCCTCCAGAGAGTGACTTATGCGGTCTTTCTCAGAGCTTGGTTCAGGATAAGATGCATTGGCTTCTGTAAGGTCCGTCTCCCTACAAGAGACCTAAGGAAGACTAGCTCATAATCAAAACACCTCTAATATTGGGTGCTAGAGTAAATTATTTGCATCCTAGCATAGTAGGACTGGAATTTTTAAATGCTACATGCTTTACTTTTTAACCTGAAGAACAACTAGCCTCTCAGAGTCAGAAAGGCTCAGAGCGAGTGTTTTATTTTCAAGATCAAAAGTCTAGTCAGAGTATTTTTCACTATTTCAGAAAAGAATGGGAAGACAGGGAGGAAGAGGAAAGTTTTCTGTTCATATTTCCCAATCCATCAGCTAATCATCTATTTGGTTCTAAGTTTCATAAAATTAAGAGAAGCAAGAGACAGGAAATGCCAAGATAAGCTTTTCTGCTTTCTAATGGCCTAGTCTAATGAATTTTGAGGTTTCGTAGAAGTAGCCGGGCTCAGCAGGTACCCACTATTTAATGACACATGCAGGTCTGATTGGAGACGACAGACCCCTGACTCACTACATCATAAGGTGCATGGCTCTGCAAAAATCATCACTATTATCTCTCTGGTAATGAGAAACAGTAGAAAAAACTTCCTTCATTCTTAATATAGGATAAAGGAATCAAAGAGAAGAGAGGCTATGCTGGACCTTGGCCTCACCAACTGGGAGAGGCTGGTGCAGAATGTGAGGCTGGAGGGCAGCCTTGGCTGCAGTGATCATGAAATTGCAGAGCTTGAGATCCTTAGGGTGGCAAGGAGAGTGCAGAGAAAGCTCGCTACCCTGGGCTTCAGAAAAGCAGACTTTGGCCTCTTGAGTGATCTGCTAGGTGAAGTGCCATGGGACAGAGCCCTGAAGGGAAGAGGGGCCCAAGAGAGCTGGTTAATATTCAAGGATCACCTCCTCCAAACCCAGTACCAAGCCCGTAGTCATGTATAATATAGTAGTACATATTAGTTGTATGCCTTCTGCACTCAGAGACAACATAGCCTCGGGAAAAAAAAAATACTTTAACCTACCTACTTCATTCACGTTTTATTTTGGATTTCAGTATTTGTTTTCCCTCTCCAAACTGAAGCAAGAATAAAATAACCTGCATTTTTCTACAAACTAGTACAGGGTCACAAGATCCTCTTCAACCCAAAGAGATTATTATTATTTCAGGTCTTATAGGAGTTGTATCTACTGGGCAGTACAGCACCAAGACATATACTTCAGAACAAGAGTCCCAGTGGACATACATGGCACAGCACACTGCCATACAAATCCATCAGCTTGCTGATATTTGATGTAGAGATAACTGGAATAATCTGGCTGTGTTTGTGTAGTACCATACCCAAGTTAATCCAACTTTTCTTTTAACAAAGCTGATAAAGAAGTAGTGCTGCAATTTAGTAAAAGAACATGGTATAGATAAACAGCTGTTGTACAGAAGTTACCTCAGAATCTTTACTGCAAAAAAGTCAAAAATGTCTGTTGACATACTATAGTTAAAAGCTAACTCAGAAGTTCAAGCAGTGCATTACTGGCAGTACTTTTCTACAGTGTGGGTAAGATTACTGTAACCTGTTAAACATGATAAAATTGCTAGTCTCACTGCCTTCTCACTAAAATCTAGTTTAGTATCTGCCTTTTCACTGAAGGATAACACCAACCCGATGATGTATAATAGCTGACATTGCTAGGTTAAATCTCCTTTTCTATACTATCAAGACCCTTGGTGGAAATCTTGAAGTAGTTCTTTTGTTAAATTCCTTACTAGCAATCTCCAATTTAAGTTTCCTCTCTCTGACCAAAGGGGTAGAAGCACACAGATCAATAGTACATACAGACAGAGCAGGATGACTCATGAAATCCATATCATTACAGGAAAAATTTGCAATTACATTTCAAGGAGGATCTAGAAATTCTTGTGCACCATGTCTGCTTTGTGAATTGTCTTAATGGCATCATCTCAGCACAAAATGGACTCTTTGTTCTATGTTTCAGAACACTTGTGTTTTGGGCCAGGTCTATTTTATTAAATCTTGTGCTACTTCTGTCCCCACAAAAAAGACACCCCAAATACAAGTAAGGACATTCCCTTTTTCATCTAAGAAATTACCCAAATATTTGGAATCTAATACAGGTTGACAGAAGTCTCACAGGCAAGCTGCAAGAAAGAGCTGTATGCATTTCTCATTCAGACACATGCTATTTTTAGATGATACTGGCTTGCTAGTCAAGCAAGATTTACTGCTATCCTAAAGGTGAGATGGAAAGGCAGTACAACTTGTCACTGAATCAGTAAAAATTAATGTTAGTGTTGCAAACATGAAAGGTTTTTGCCTTCACTCTTTGAACACGTTGTTAATATTCTCTGAGTTACCTAAAGGAGAAGAGGCATTCTGGTTTCATTTTGCTTTTTGCAATGAATGCTTAATATCCTACTTAGAAACACAAGTTATTTGTGTGTATATGCTACAGCCAGCAGGCAAAGGTGATCATGCATTCATATACCACATTTCCACCAGAAAGACAGTATGTTAGTGATATAAATGACAGCTTCTTGCACTGCTTAGTCTTCAGACCTGGAAAAGGTTGTTAATAGTATGCACTGGAATACTTCTTTTTCTGTGCTTAGGGGACTGAAATCAAAGCTATTGGCAACAACATCTTTGTAAAAGGTAATTGCAGGTCAAAATACAAGAACAAATGAGAAATCAGAAAAAAGCCCTGGCTATAATTAGTAGTTACTTGGTGGGGGGTGGAGAGGAAAGGAATGAGACTCACTACTACAGATTCTCAGCCTCACTGGCTCTGCTCCTTCCACATTGTCCCAGGCTATTTCACTCTGCTGAAGCAATTTCACATTGAAGTGATTGAGATTTTCAGAGCCTGCTTCCCCATCACCACACACCTTGTATTTCTGCTGCAGTTCAATTTCATTGTACAATGTCTTACTTCAATTGTCTGCTTGAGCAGACAATTAAAACAGTACCACGTTAAGCTTATATTCTACCAGCTACTAGAAGGAAATCCAGATGAAAGACCTACTTCAAAGAAGAGCTACTTCAAGTAAAGAAGAGTATGTAAAATCAGGACCTTGAGACAAAAGAAACAGTGTATCCAAACCTGGTTTTATCCCAAAAATATATGTTTCAGTTTTCTGATTTAGACTGGTACTTAAGACTGAAGCCATATTTCAGTTTAGATACGATCTTACAAGTCCATTTCAGATTGCTTCACTATACATAAGACTTGAAGTTCAACACATTATAAGTGCATAAATGCACTGTTTCTTAATGTTGTCCAGAGAGATCTTTCCAGCACATCACCTTTTCTGTGGCAATGGGGTAGTTTGAATCAGTAACATTTTGCCTGTAGAAACTATTTATCCTTCAATTCCCGCATGGTGTGATGCCAGCTGTAATTTCCAGATGAATCTCAGACAGACTGATAGCTGAAAGCCGGCAGCTATGCAGCCTGTGATACATGCCTAAATCTCATCTACAAACTGCTCTTAAGAGAAGCTTAGTGTCATAATAGACACCAATCTGAATGAGGAACTTGCTGTTTATGGGTAGGGTTTTTCTGCTGTTTTCTGTTTGTTTTTAAATTATATGCACCACATAGTTAGGCTATCTGTAATTGATCAGTGTTGTAATCAACACTGTAACAAGCTTTTTTGATAAATATCACTTATTCCTCACTTTAGCCTGATATCTTGATTCTTTTTCAGCCAGTTTCAGTGTTCACATTTCCTACTTCAGGTATAGCACCAAAGCATCTCTCATGATCTGCTTTCACGGCAAAGTTACTTCAAACTTCATGAGTTCCTTTCTCGCCTCCTTCCTACCCCAGTAGATACCCAATACATAAAGTTCAAGTGTGCACAGGTTATACCTAAGTGACTCCTAAAGTCATTCTCTAGTTATTAATTGTGCTGCTGAAACAAGGACAGTGGTTTGGGGCTTTTTACATTTTTCTATTATTTTCTAGATTTTTTTTTTCCTAGGAAACAAGGCATTTCTGTTGTTTAACAGACCACAGCTAATGATTTCTGAGCCTGTTGATTAATTTTACCAAATTTGAGTGTGAGACAGAGGTTTCATAGTAACAGTATATTTTTTTAGTACACCCTTTTCCCCACTAAAGCGGCAGAAGGGAAGTTCAGACAGGAAGATGGACACGGGTGATGTAGCACTGAAAGGTTATTTAGCCTAGACAAGCTTGTCATTTGGCACTCATCTACCAGGCAGCCAGTCAAACACGCAGCTCTGACCCAGCCATAGTATAATAGACTTCCAGATATGAAGGGCTTCAGTGGGGAGAGATTAGAGAGGTTTTACAATGGGATAATAAGAGTGCAATTGGGGAAACAGAAAGACATGTAAGTATTACAACAGGAGGCCAATGGGGAAGTAGGGAAGTGAAGAGGATGCCAGATCCAAATCCACAGGAACTCAGGCTTCATTAACTCAGCCACAACTGATTTACTGTTCTCAGTATACCTGTTCAGAATTACAAAAAAAAAAAAAAAAAAAACAACCAAAAAAACCCCCCATAGCTTTATTTATTCTTCCCAGTTTACTTGTTATTTCTACAGGACAGACCGCAACTAAAGTAGGTACAACACCAACAAATTAAGCTTTTCGCAATCATACACATAAACTTAACAACCCTCTTCCAACTTCCCATACAGCCTCAGAAACGCAGACTATGAAGAAGAGATAGGCAGAGAACTAATGCTTATTACATCACATTGGTCTCTGAAAATGAGATGTCTATCTATATATGCCTTTACATTCTGATGCAACACAGTCTTTGTATGGCTGCACTCATATGAAAAAAAAATCTGAAAATTAATCTTGGTGGGAGATGGGCTAGATACTGGTTAAGAGGATGAATTTGTTAATATGTTCCTCTTCCTTAATAGCTCTAAAGTAGACAGGCAATTGTGTACCATTTATTTTGTGTAAAAATAGATTTTATATTAAAATGACAGTCCTATAAAAATATTGCAGCATCCTTGGAATTCACAGGCAGTCATATATCATAACTTCATCTCAGAATGCACACTGACCATGTTTTATTATGTGTTTTATTTCTAGGAAGCATATCCTACTGAGTATGTTGACACTGCAATGTAATACACATATATTAAGTAAACATGGGAAATTACTTATCCTCAGACACGGGTGCACAGCTTCCACTCACTTCGGTGACTACACAAGGGTAGACTTAGACCCCTGTTTTCAGTGTAAGTTCAAATGAAATATTAAAAGTTTACAAATGGGAAAGCAGATAGAAAAATAACACTGCTCTGTCTTAAACAGGAAGGAAAGGCTAGGATATACTTCTACAGTATGTGATGAGTTGACAGTTCACTCATAAGAAATACTTAAGTATAATTATTCAACTACTAGTTTAGCTAATTATAGACTAAGAATCTTAACTGATGATCTGGCATACTTCTGCTATTTATAAATAAATATTATAATCATTTCATCATTAATGAAATGATGGTAGTTTATAACAGTTGAAGTATCATGGAGTAATTATTGGCCCTGCCCTGTACACTTATGGAATAATTCATTATCAGTTATTTCTGAGAAAGTTACATTCCAGATTGTGTCTTCTAGATCTTAGGAATAAAATACTAAAGAATCAGGTCACAATTCTGAAGTTCCATTCATTGGGTTGAAATACACTGCTTTAATATGATTTCATTTGCTAACTGGAGAAACTACCATGAGAAAAAAAGACAAAATGACACTTTATTTTAGCCCTAGAAAATATTCCCTCAGGTACTGAAAAATGTAACTATAAAGCGTAGTAATACTACATTTTACAGTTAGCTAAATCACTGCCTCCATTCTGGCTTTGCCTGAAATTAAATCAGCTGCTACATTCTCATGTTTTAACATGTTCACCTGACAAAACAAGCTTTCTGGTCATTAAGCCCTTCCCCAAAACTGCAATAAACAAAATCGACAACCTGCCGCCTCAAACCAAACAAAAAACTCCCCACAAACCAAACAACAACAACAACAGAGTAAAATCTTGTGGCACTGGCTGTCAGTGCTGAATTCCATACCGAGCAGAAGAGTACTTTTTCCATAGGTTTGTTTGCTTTGGCAACTGATGGGCCTTCCTCTTGTGTTTTAAAGCCTGGCTTTAACAAAATGACAACTCAAAAGCCCTCCTTATTCACAGCTTGAGGTTGAAACTGAATCAAACCACAGCTGGAATGACTTTCCAAATTAGCAAGGGAACCTACTGTTGAAGTAAACTATTACCCTGCATGTGTTTGTGCATACAGTCTTATTTCCTCATACCCACAACTGGGCTAGCTATCATTTACTCACCTCACAAAGCTGCCTCCTTCCTGTTCTTCTCAAAGAATTTAGTTAAAACAAAAGAAAAATCAACAAAAAGTCTTTTGTGCTTGAAAGCACTTTGCCACTTCAAATGCCTAAACAGCATCACATCATTTAGAAAATAAGAAAAAAGTCTTGAATCATTCAAGGAAAACACAGTGGGCTACATTTTCAAAGGGGCTGTGCAAAAGCTCTGAACATCTCATGTCTAGCGGGTGCTTAGGTGATATGAGTAGTTGCACGCAAAAGGCCAGAGCTGCAATTTCACCAAGGAAACACACAGTGCAAATAGCATAGATCAGCCAGCTTGCAGGTCTGCTAAGCTCCTAACATATATGCAAAGTCAAGAGGTTTTTATTGAATGCACATTCTGGGGAGCCCAACAGATGTGACTGCTTAGAAATGGGAAATCTAAGTCACAGAAAGGTACATAACCATAGCAAGTCCCTCAAATAGTTAACAACAGAGACAGAACATGTCCTTCCTGTTCTAACTTTCCTACCCTTGCACAGAAGAATGCTGAATTTTAATGGAAATTAACAGAAATTACCTAGTTATTGGGCTAACTTGCTTACAGGCATTAGCATTCACAAAACAGCCTAGCATGCAGAGATACAGAGTGATTTCCCAGATGTTTCTTGATCATTTTAGCCATGATTTTAGTTCATACTGAAATCCACACACATCATCAGTAAATATGCCCCTTACAGAGATACTGCAGAGCTCAGGAACAATGAAGAAGGAAGGGCAAGAACAGCAAAGCTGCTCTGCAGCTCCTGGGAGATGAAGTGAAAATATCACACACTATTAACTGTGTATATCTATAGGCTGCAATCATTGCATAATTGTACCTACAACCCAAAGTCTCTGTGCTGACAAAGTTTAAAATAAAAGACGCTAAAAGCAGGAATTTCATAACAAAACAAAGGGCACATACAGAGCCTAAAGCAATCGGTAAAGTTGCAGCAACAGCAAACATGAGACCACACAGCAAGGTATGGCCATCCATTTCTACACAGCCCTGAGGGTAGGAGCTGCATGCCCTTTCCCACCTCCCTGCCCGCAGTTGTGTCCATGCACAGCATGGGCTCACTATGAGGGACAGTATGTAGGTGCTGTCTGTGACTGACTTTGTACTATTTTCAAGCTGAGCTCCTGGGGCTGCTCAGGTGATACCTGCTGCCTGGGAAATGTGATACTAGGAGTCCATGAGCAGCCAGTGAGGTTGCCTGTCACCTATAGTATGGCATAGCTTGCAGGGAATCCAGGCGTTAGTTTTAGTAGTAAATCCCAAAGTCAGGCAGATGTTATTGTGCTTCCAATACCACAGTGTGTGTTTATAATAATTTAGAGGTGGATTTTTTCAGAGGTTAATCTTGCTTACTAACAACCCAGATTTCCTTTCCATAAATTATAGCAAATGACACAATGTCAAAAGATGCACAGAAGAGACACAAGTCCAGGGCTTTGGGTTTCTTTTTTCACCCCTAAACCTCCCCCCAAAATCCCAAATTAATTCATAACATCTCCCTTTTTAAAGCAGTTCTGTACCTGAAACTGATTCTCTTGGCAAAGGATTTACCTTAGGATCACAGATCAGTGGGCCGAGACAGGATGGCTGCTGCAGGTTAATGTAGAAGCAGCAAGGATCAGAGCTGCTCCTGCCCAAGGAAACTAACTTTGATGAGGAGAGAAGGCAGTGGTATTTATGTTGTGAAAGGCTGAGGCTACTGAAGCTGTGATGGACAAGAGATGTAGGCCTCTCTGGCCAGCAGGGATCACACAGTACTAAGTACGCATGACTACAGCAGTTAAATGGACATGTGTACACAGATCATGGGCAGCATGGACAGCCTGTGCTGGCTTTTGTGCTCAAACGTATGCTCCTCCATCACTCTGATGTGAAAGTGATGACTTGTAATAACACCAAACTTTTCCTGTCTCTCCAGACTTTCTGTTTCAACTTCTATGCAGCACTCCAATGAGCTCTTTAAGCACAGTCCCCTTATACATGTCCCACGTGCATGACTGGTGCAATATAACTCTTAAAACTACTTTCCTGATCTGACTTAGTAGAGTGAGAAAGTTGGGTTGGCAAAGGGATATTAGACTTAATGGCCAGGAAAACCTGGAATTTGTATTTTTAAATAGGAATATGGCTCAATATGTTGCAATATTATATTGAGTTTGTTGCAATTTTATAAAAAATGGACATGAATCAAAACAATCATTTTGGGGAAAGCTTTGGATCCACTATACATTGGGGGAAGAAAGGTCACCATGCTGTTTTTGTTTTGCTTTGGTTTTTTTTTTCGTATTCTATCATTCAGTAGAAACAATCTTCATTTAAAATAAAAGATATGTGCTACTGCAATGTAGTACTGCTTTCAGGGGGCCTATTTTTACAGCAGAGTGCTACATGGCATGAGTAAGCCTGTCTGGCATGTTTTATGCTTTATCTGAAAGTACCTGCTATGTTTTGGGTGCTCCATCACTATACCAACAATTATAATATTCACAGCTCGCTAGCTTTGTTTCCTAACCTAAGTCTCCCCCCACATTTTTTCTGTTTATGTCCTCATTCTGTTTTCCACCCTCTTTCCCTTGCACCTCCCTCCTCTTATTCTTTTCCATATATTGCAGCCCTTGAATCACACCCCTGTTGCCAGAGTTTGTCCTCTGCAGTGCTGAATGGACACTTCAGAAGGCAGCGTGTCTTCTTTCAGGAAGAGACTGCTTATTTCACACACAGAGAGTAGCATCAATTCAGCACAATGGGAGAAATTACAGAACACAGCCTGGAGGGGAGGTTGATGAGGCAGAACACTGTTTTGGAGCATTCTGGCTTCATTTAACCTCTTAATAAAAGTAGGTTAGAGCATCCTGATATTAAGGACTGTGTGAAAAAGGGGAAAAAAAGAAAAGAAAGAGAAGCGAGGAGAGAAGGGAGGGTTGGAAGGAGGAGGAGTAGGGAGTCCTCATCTAGGAAATGTCCTTGCAGATAATGCACATAGAAAGCCTTCCTGAAGTGTAGTATATAGCATTGTTTTATCACGCTCAGCTCAGCAGTTTGCAAGTGTGCTTTTTTTTTTTGTCAGAGTGTAGACTGATAGTGAGGGGAAAAAATAGACCATCAAGACAAGACAGTTTTTACCTCTGAGTTATGATGGATAGCTGTGATCCAATAAAGACATTTGAGTGGGATTTCATAATACATTATTTCTGTTTTAATCAGGCACTATAAAGCAGCAACAGGACTTATATACTTTACAGCCACTTTGCATTATTGAACGCTCACAGTAGGCTAAAAGAGCACTTACAGCTCATTAAATTAAGCAAAAATGTACAAAGTAAGTATCATCAAGCCCACAAGCCAATGCATTTACAGGGAATGAAGAAGGGGAAACAAAAAAGAATTAAAGGATGAGGCATTAAAATGTACTTTATAGTATGCCCTTAAGAAATTACATTAATGACTGAAGAAAACAATTAACAAGCAGCTCAGTCCATCCCTTGTACCAAGCTAAGACTTATTTCTATGCCTCTCCCTGGTCAGCGATCTATCTTCCCTTGTCATTGATTATTGCAGTATTTCCAAAGAGCATGTTTTATTGTCTTCCACATATGCTGCAGCTTATATAGCACGACTGTAATGTGATGGAGCTTACAACTACAGTGTAGATTCCAAGCTCCGGATCTCACACTCAGAGCCTGTTTTGCAAGCTACCATGTGGACCAGAGACACTGTTACATTATGAGCCAAAATCACAGCCTTCTGAATGCAGAGCAGCTTTCCTGTCACATAAAAGCCTCATCCAGGTTTAATGATCCCAGGAATTACATTTCTCCTCCCTCTCTCTCAGCTACCATTTGCGGTAGCTAAATGGAGATGCTCAGCTTGCTTTTTGGCATTATGCTGGTAACTCAAACACTGCTCCTTTCCTTTGTTGCTGGCTCCTGTACACCCAGCATAAATCAGCAATGCAATTTTTTTTTTCCCATGATGACTCCCAGGCAAGTTTTCAATCCACTCAGGATTGCTTAGGCTCCCACTAAGACCAGAGACTTAAGCAGGCTGAAGGTGTCCTTGGTAGGAACTGAAGGCAGAAGGTGCCTGCCCATTTCAGAAAGGGCTGTAAATCAGTGCTTTAAAGGCATACATAGGGTGAGAAGAGGGCAGATTCACCATTGTGATGCGTAATCAGGAGGGAGGGAAGGAACAGCTGGGAATAGACGGATGAAGTAAAAAATGCAACACTTCTTTTTTCCTTCCCTATACACTGCCTAAGACTGTATCATTTCTGTTGGGCCTCTTATTGTCGTGATAGGTTACAGGAATTGCCACAAAGTAGGGATAAAATTAATATTTAATAAAGCCCTGGAGGGAAGAGAAGCCCAAGAAAGTTGGTTAATATTCAAGGATCACCTCCTCCAAGCTCAGGAGTGATGAATCCCAACAAAGAGGAATTTAGGCAGGAACATCAGAAGGCCTGAATAGCCGAACAAGGAGTTCCCGGACAAACTCCAGCATAAAAAGAAGTCCTACAGAAGGTGGAAATAAGGACATGTAGCCTAGGAGGAATACAGAGAGATAGTGAGAGCAGCCAGGGATCAGATTAGGAAACTTGAAGCCCTGACAGAATTCAATCTGGCCAAAGATACTAAGGTCATCAAGAAAAACTTTTATAGGTACATTGGGGATAAAAGGGAGAAAAGAGGAAAAGTGGGAAGGAAAAGGAATACCTGATCACCTGAGACATGGAGAAGCCCAAGGTCTAAACACCTTCTTTTTGCCTTGGTCTTCACTGGCAAGAGCTCCAGTAATGCATTTCTAGCAAGGACTTCACAGTAACAATTAAATATGGTTGTCCTCAAACCCAATAATATTATTTCAAATGTATGTGAACGTAAGATCTAAGACATTAAGCAGTCTGACAAATCCCACTGAAGACTCTTCAGATCAAGGAGAGGTTTTGTTTCTAAAAGAAACTGAAACAACTGAGAATTAATTAAGAAAAAAAATGGGAACACTAACAATCAACTTTATCAAGTGTGTTTTAAATATGTAACCCACAATATAATGAAATTGTTTTTTTGCCAATTTCTTTTAAAATTATTTTTACGTGTGCATCACTCATTTCTGCTCATCTTTCTGTAGTATTCTGTAGTATTCTTACAGCTAAGGCATTTGATCAAGCTATTGAAGTCAAATTAAGATAAGGAAGGTAACCAGTTAGGATAGCAAAACCATTCCTTTCCCATTTCCTACTAAAGCATTGGGTAGACACTCCATATTGCAGCGGAACAGCTGGACTGAGAAGATTTCAAATTTGCATTCCAAGGAATAAACCTTTAATGACTGAACTGAATTTAAGAAGGACCATGCAGCAGGTACTGCAAATTAGAAATTGTGCTAGAAAGTAAATATTCATGATGTGCATTGTCTCTTTAATCATCTCAATTTTAAATAGCACAGAGTGGCAGTACCATAAATGTGTCAAATACGTAAGTGTTATTTCTAGTGTCATCTCAATGTAAGGTGTCGGTTGGTCTTTCTCCTCCTTCTGTGCTAAGAGACAAGTAAGTTGGTGAGGTCTGTGGATGTCTAGCATTCATATATTTTCACCACTACATACATACCTATGCCTATGCTCATATGCACATACATTTATACAAATAGATATACACACACACATATAGCTAGTGGCAATGGCTTACAGTCTGCGGTGCCATCTGGTGGAAAGAACTCAGCAGCAGCTTCACTGGTGAGTTAAAAAATACAAGTGCAGGTATCCTTAAAATAAGGAAGGAAGGAAGGAATAAAACCCCCAAAGAAGGGAGGTCTGATCCATATGATTTATAGAAGTGGCAGTGATCATCAAAAACCAATCCGTTCCAGTCGGTCTCAAAACCTAAAGCTTCTTACCTTGACTGTCCCCCGAGACTGTCATGCTCATTGATATGGATCAGCTATTGTTGATGAGCTTTTAAAACCACAAGAAGCTTAAATGGGTTGTGGAAATACGTAAAGACCCCCTGACATTTCTAACTGTTCCCCATCCCTGATTCTGTCTGAGGGCTGGAGTCTTGCAGATAAACTGGAACAGCAAACATCTTCAGTGTCTTCAGTGCCTGCAGCTCATAGTGAACCTTTTAACAGTGAGCAAGTATTTACACGAATCCAAGCTCAATTATTTTTTTTCTGATGCCCCATCAACTTCATCTGGCAGGAGCTGTCTCAATTTCTCTTAGTAGATGCATTTAGGATAGAAATGGGCTTTCGGACAATAATAAGCAATCATTTATTTTAAAGATTACTTGGTAGAAATATTTGTCATATAGGCAGACAAACTCAGTCTTCATGTCTTATTTGAATGATTTGGGTTGGAATTCTCAGAATTATCTTTAGTTTTTAAAGAAAAAGATAAGCATAAATGGACTGGTTATTTTCTAAGAGAAAGCTTTTATCTTCAAAGACAGCACTTGCATCAGAACAGACTAAGTGAGTCTGCCCAATAAAAGTAAGGTCTAATTCTTCACTAGACTATGCAAAATTCAGTCATTTGCAAATATTCTTCTATACAGAGTTGTTATATACCTGTAACTGTGTATTTACAATTATACTGAGGTCTAAGGAGCAGGCATAACATTGCTAAGACTTTCATGGCAGAAATAAAGGCAGCACAAACAGAGCACTGTAAAGAAACAAAAATAAAGTTGAAATGTTCATCAGTAAGAGTGGTGACATCATATCTTGTTTGTATTCTTTTAAAGGTAGTTTGACCTATTTCAGCTTTCTTATTTTTGGATTAAGATTCTGAAATGAATCAGTTAATTAAATAATGATCAGGGATGTTTCAAAAAAGGCTGGAAAGGTTGTCAAAGGTTCTGTGTTTCACAAAGAAAATACTCTGGAAAGCAGAGACTGTAAGTACATAGGCGAACAAGCACAGATACATGTCCATATATCAGCTGATAGTTAACTTTCTGAAGTGGAGACACATGTTGTCTCCTACATTACTTCTTCCTTACTATTCTCTTCCCAGGCTCTCTTGACCTTCTGCCCATTCAGTCATTGTCTATTGCTTCCCCAGTTCTTTCTCAGGTTCTCACAAGGCTCCATCCACCTCCCTGACAGTCATCATACCCTCTCAAAAAGGAGATGGAAAAGCAGTGGGGAAGAAATGTGCTATGATTAAATAATAATCCCATCCCTGCTGAGATAACATCCTAGCCAATGGAGTTTTTCTTGATAAGGAAGGAGAAAAGTCCTGGATAAGGTTTTAGGACTTGAGTTGCAGTTAAGCCATCTTTATAGCTGGCAAATTAAATGTATTGCTTGTACCCCAAAACTCAGCATTGTAAAACAAGAGTTAAAATGTATGACTTCTGTTTCTGCCATTGCCTTATTTCTGCTGTTCTTGCTCTTTGCTCTTCTGTTCCTTTGTTTCTCATTGTTTATATTACAATGTCTGAATCACAGGCTGCTTCTTGTATCCAGTGAACTCAGCAGAAGAATTCTTATTGACTTTCCTGGGTATAGAATTGGATTTACTGTCCATTGCTCTAATCTGTTAGATTACTTTCCTCCTGCTATTTCTTTCCTTTATGTAAATAAACAATGAATATAGGGAAGTTGTGCTTATTGGCTAATGTAGCTGTTAGTAGAATGGAAGCTAAACAAAAGCAATTACTATTTTGGGGAACAATTTTTGTACATCTATAACAAAATCATCCATAGTTTTGACTGACTAGAGATGTTAAAAAACAAACTTTCATTTACTACACAAGTGAAGCCTTTTTCCAATAACTGAAGTTCCCTCTTTCTGCCTTCCTGTAACTGAATTCTCCCCTCATCCCATCAGCCACCAAATGTATTGGGAGAAATTTTTTTTTTTTCTCCCATTTTTTCCTAACCAAACTCCTTGTTTTCTGTGTAAGACCAAAAATAATTACTGAGAGAGCTGGGGGGATTAATTTGTAGGATAGTTCAGCAAGTCCAGTAGTGAATGCCTGGAAGACCCTGTGATGTCCATTGTTACTATGATTAATGACTCTTAGTATTGATGCAGAACCATAAATACCCTGTAACTGGATGTAGAAGTGAAAAAGTACAAAATCAGAAAACAAAATGCAAACCAAGTCACGTATGGGTACTGGTTTATCCAACAGGGAAGGAAGGAATGGGATCAGAGGTGTTTCAAAGATGAGGCAAGAGGGGATATATGGTAGCTTTTTCCCACAGTACCCCAAAATCACAGTACCTTTCATGACCACATGCATCACACTTCTGAAACTACCTCTGCCTTTCCTGTGTCCTCGCACCATACTTGAAGGCATAATCTAGGCTCCTCCATGCTTGATTCTTCTAGGCTGCTTTTGCTCCCTCTATGGTTGAATTCTGTCAGGTTTCTTATTATGTGTAGCACTCAGCACAGGAACTCCAGCTGGCACCTCTCACACATTGCTTCTGGCTTCATTCTTAACACACCTCATAGGTATTTCCATTGCTTTTTCTGAGCCTTAATTACTGAAAATGTGCCTGGACAGTATCAACTGACACTAAAATGATTTCCTCCTTAATGTCAATTGAAAAATGAGTTCCGTTTCTTGCTCCAAACATCACTTTCATGTCAGTTATTTCATAAGCCCAGGAGAGCTTTACTACAGCAGCCAGCTGCCATGGATGGAATTGTGCCTTGTTGGACCAAGCTCTGCTAGCACACACTCAGCTGTTACTGGCATTCTGTGTTTTGAGTGCTCAGTACATATAGTAACACCAAGTACTTTGAATAGGTCTGCATTTGGTGGGAAGTGGAGACAGTGCTGCAGGGCACTATTGCGCAGATAAAAGGAGTAATGAAGTCCATTGCAAGGAAAGGGAGATAGGATGCTTCTTAAGTAAAGCTACGGGAGAGGATCAAGAAGTTTTTAGTTGCTCATTATGGTGAAAAGATTAGCTTGCTTAGCTCTTTCTCTGACCTCAGCACAGAGATAATTTTTCAAGTCTAGAGACTTGAGCTTGCATACTTTTTATTCTCTTGTCCATAGACCACATCTCTCTGCTGTGTCTATTGCACCAAATGGCACCTGCAGCTATTAAAAACAAGGGCAATAAAAGTGCAAGTTTGCACCGGCATGCAGTGAGGCAGATCAAATGTACAAGCACATTTTACACTGAAAAGTGTTGTAGGAAGAAAGAAACAGGTTGTTGGCTGTGCAGTTTGCTTTTACATTTAAGTTCCGAGGATGGCTTATGGTTTAAAGAAGATTGAAGACAATGTTACATATGCCTATCACATAAAATTACCATGGGTCTGTTTATATACATGAACATACATTGATATCCACAACACACTGCCTTTCTTAAATGTCATTCTATAAACAGGCAGAGGCAAGCAGAACTTTGCAGAGGACTGAAGGCACCCATCTTTCTTGCCTGTGGTCAGTACTTAATCTACAAACAAACATATTACACAAGTGTGAATCTTGAAGTGTATAATTCTCATTTAGTTCTTATTTTTTAATTTAGGAAGTAATTCATTTCAGTATTTCAATCTATGGTTTGGTTTTGTTTGGTTGGGTTTTTTTAAAGCCTTAGTATTTTAAATTCAGTTACCTCTATGTTGTCTTTCTTGGAAAAGTAAATCAACAGCCTAAAATATGAATGACACCGAGGAAGTCAAGAGAAACAAGTCTGAAATACACAGGGCTACAGCAGTCTCTCTCATTGCAGTTCTACTAATGTCTATAGCCAGGTGTAGCTGTGCTGATGAAACGGCTGCGCGTGTTGGGGTAGGGGAGCAGGCAATGAGTAGTTCAGGGAGGAAAAGGACTGGGGCTTTATTTTGTAAATAATTTCTTTTGGATCATTCTAGATATCACTACTGGGAGAAGCAATCCTGCTATAAAATTATGTTTTTACATAACACCTCGTTACTGATAAAGTGAATGCTTGTCTGTGCCACAGTGAGGAGACAATTTTCTGTGCCAGGTGTTATGTCCTGCTATCTGACATTCAAGTTTCCTTGTTCCCTCACAGCCTGTGCGCACATCAGTCATCCATCCTGCTTCGGTTCTTTCCCTTTTATCTGTGCATAGAATTAATCAAGGTTATTTGCTAATTCATTCACCAGAGCAGCTCATGCTTGGTCTATCTCTACCTTCCTAAACTGTAGCTATCTCCAAGGAAAGGCAAAAAAGGGCAGAGCCTCACCAGGCTGAGAAGTCTCTTCGTGATAGGGAAGGTAATTTCCTGCCTCTTCTTCTGGGGAAGTTTGTTAATTTTTGCCCCATTTTGTGCAATTACCTATAGCCTTTAATACTCTTACTCAGCAGATGAACTGCTAATTTCAGGTAAGCAGTTTATATTACTAGTGTGAGCTATGATGCACAAATCCCTATTTTTTAAAGAGAACTTTTTCCAAGTTGAATAAAAAATAATATGCTTTGCGAACAAATAGCTAAAGAAGTCCCAGTAGAGAATCCAGTGTGGTTATAGCTTGGTGTTCATGCTTCAGGTACTATTTGAAGGTTTCTCCTAGGTGCTGTGTAGACAAGTAATGGAAATCACCTCAGAAAGTTCACACTGCATGCCAGACAGGATGTGACATGTGGATGACAGATAAATGAGCTGGAAGTAGATAGGTAGAAGAAGGAAGTTATAATAAAATAAACTAGAATTTAGCTGAAAAGCAGAGATGTTGCTTTTGCAATTACATGATCCTGGCTCACCACAGCTGGAGGAAGTTTCTGACACCTTTTTGTTGTTTTTTTGGTTAAAAGGAAGGACTTGTTCTCTCGTCACAAGGAGCTGGCTATGAAAGCTGAAACATATTACAGTAATAAACATGTTTCATGAAGCCAGGACTGGCAAATGGAAGGACTATTGCTGCAACCCAGGGAAGCCCTTGATGCAGAGCAACGCTTTCTTTGTCTAGGCGCCTCTTGCACCTCCACCTGGGGGCAGATTGCTCATTAGGATCACAGGCACTGTTGCCACTATGCAGCGAGCATCAAAAGAGTCGTTCCAAGGAAAAGCAAGGAGAAAATATCATTTGCAGAAAACACCTCCAACATAACCCCTGCCCCTAATGCAAAAAGTAAGACAAAAGAAGAGGCAGATTTATGGCTAGCTCGCTGCACAAGTCCGTAAAGATAAAAGATTCCCATCTAGGTTATGTTTAGGTGAGAGCCTCTTCTGCGAAGACAATTCAGTTGTCTTGGGTAGTAGATTGCCAACCCTGTCTCAGTCATTGCTATAGACAACATTCCTCACTAGTCAGAGCAAGCTCAAAGCTTTAGCAGCATTTAAAGGTCAGTCAAGACTCAAACATATGGCTTTTTGGATTGAAGAAATATCTCATCCAAGGCTTATGGAGCTGCTCAGGGGTGAATCCTACATCTCAAGATGATTTTGGTGGCAGAACCTTCATCAACTGAAACTAGTGGGTAACTGTTTTTCTAAACAGCAGTAGATGTTTCTTCTGAGCATATTTTCTTCTGGAAAAAAGAGAACTGGCTATTCTCCAACAACTGTCATCTGCAAACAGCTGTTTACATCCCAAAGGCCTCATAGTACGATCAACATGTGAAAAGGGAAATGGATTTTGGAAAGCAGTCTTCAAACTTTGTGCTATAGCCAGCTATTACTGTGAAAAGTAACCAGCAACACTGAAGCCCACTGTAGTCAGCTTTTTCTGAGGGTCTAGCAGAAATACAAATCACTTAATGGATTAAGCGGATCATTTTCTGTTTTGCCTCGTAAATCTAGCAGAACATGTTTGTAGGGTATTCAGTTGAGACTGGGGCCTCTGTGTGTTACTCGAAAAAATGTTTATTTGCTCATTTGGAAGCATGTATGGGACATCCCTGGCAGTGTTCAAGGCCAGGTTGGACAGAGTCTTGAGCGACATGGTCTAGTTTAGGTGTCCCTGCCCATGCTGGAACTGGATGATCTTAAGGTCCTTTCCAATCCAAACCATTCTGTGATTCTATAATACTGAGGAGACACAGTTGAGAAACAGAGAAGAGACACTGCAAAAATGAATCATTTTTTTTTAACTTTTCTTTTTTAAGTAAGTGGTAACTTTGTGACCTTCTCCAAGACTCACCTCTACAGCAAGAAAGCCAAACTGTCAGGGTGATTGTTAAGAAAACTGTTCACTGCTGGAATTTACAGCACAAATGGAGAAAGGAAGCACTGGATCAGATCTCTGCTTCTCGTGATAGCTTATTCAGATCTGTTCACTGTGCAGTGGACGTTAAGGCTCAGGTAAGTGTTTGAGTGACTCTGAACAGGAAGATATGCATACGTTTACCTATGCCAAAGGCCACAAACTGCACCTGAGAACACATATACACAATTCTGACTGTGTTGGCTATGTTGCTTTACCTTCCTCTAACAACTTCTTTCTTTCCTTTCTCCTGCTAATAATTGCTGTGCCTTGATGTCAGCTGATGAGATCTGGCTGGTCCTGTTTCAGCTTCCTACTCTGTTCTAAAAAGGGATGGCCAACCACCTCATTTATATATCACCAACTAGAAAATAATCATATCATGTGTGGAAAACTCAGAGCTGTGTTCCACTAGAGAGTATTTCACAGGAGATTGGCAGTGAGGAGAAGTTGTTTTGAGGAAGAGAGCACCCTAGTGGGCTGCTGTGTGGTATAGCACAACTGTTAATAAGGAGGAAATGATCTGTGAGTGAAAAACAAAGGATTAGATCCCACACGAATGATGTTCAAGGAGCTTACACAATTTTCAGTTGGCTGTGTATCAACAGCTGAATTTCACACAAGATAGAGAATATATTGACTGGTAGCAAATGGTGAAATAAGTCAAATAATAGGTGTAAGTCATGCCTTCTATCTTTTTCTCAGATACTTCTATTTTTCAGCAATATTTCAATGCAGCAGAGTTTAGGGCCTCAGTTTGCCACACTATAGACACAAGCCTCTTCAACATTAAAAATCAGCTACATCATTTTAACTAGATAAACTTTCAATTTCTCCATTTAAACTCGTGCACATACCCAGTAGATTATTTAGTTATTACTTATGTCCCTTTAAATAAGTTCAGTGATGTACTAGTGCAAAGCAACCTGATAAAAGTGAGCATGCCTTAGGCAGATGTTTATACATACACATTTGTAAAGGATGTGGTTTGGTCCCAGCATCTTTCCCCCAAAGTGGAATTTTATTTCAGGAACTTTGTAACACTGGTAAACAAACCTTGCTGACCATGTCTGTGTTTTTCTGAACTGAGAGGCTTTGGGAGGGCTTAGATGGAGAGCTGCCCGTCTCCTGCCTGTCTTCCATCAAGATGACTGCTTTGCGTGCAGCAGTGGTAGCACACTCCCTGTCAGGCAGGCTTGCCAGTTGCCAGATAAAATCACCCCCTGTTGCGTGCATCCTCAGGACCACTTCTGTTGCTCATTAAATACTACTATAGCTTGTGCTCTAAGTTAAATGGAGATTTTTGCACAGCATAGGGTTCTGAGGACCAGACTGAGAGGACCCCATGGCAACAAGTTTATCAACAACCAGGCACATACATTTGTGTCTTGGTTTGTTTGCCACTTTCAGTAACTTCTGCGGCAGTCCTGTCTGTTCCCCACCCTTTGCTTCTGTGTTTGCTCATCACTACTGGGACATTAAGATCTTGCTTTTCATTTGCAATCACCAGTCACCTAAAATGATACAAATAAAATGTATTTAAACTTGCTAAGTGTGGAATTATCCTCAGTTTATTCTACAGCAGCTGTTTTGTTGTTGTTTTCCCCCCAACCACTCCCACACCCCTGAAATCTCAGGGAGGGACAATCAGAGCACATGGCTTTCTCCAGTGAAAGTCATAGACTGGTTTGTGTTGGAAGCGACCTTAAGGCTCATCCAGTTCCAACCCTTCTGTCACAGGCAAGGACACCTTCCACTAGACCAGGTTGCTCCAAGCCCTGTCCAACCTGACCTTGAACACTGCCAGGGATGGGGCAGCCACAGCTTTTCTGGGCACCCTGTGCCAGCGCCTCAGCACCCTCACAGTAAAGAATTTTTTTTCCCTATATCTAATCTAAATCCAGATGCATACTACTGATAAACATGACTCTGGACCAAGAGGACCAAGAGGAGGAGAGGAGAAAGCTTTCTTACCTGCACTTCTGTGTAAGATGATGCAACCCCCCTTATGCCGGTTCCATATGCAGACAGACAGCCAAACTGACAGACGATAAAACCAAAACCACAAACACCACAGTTGTTAGTGATATTGTTAGTAGAATTTGAAGTGGAATTATCTTGGAAACAGAGCAATCCTGGAAGTGACAAAGCTGAACCTGATGCCAGAGCATCAGCTATAAACTACCTTGGTACTGCCTGTGTTGGTGGGACAAAGTGCCCAACTTTTTGCTGCTCTTCCACTCAGCTACTACTCAAAGTGCCAGGCAGGCTGTAGCTCCAGTCTCCTGCCATCCTCCTTCTCTCGCCGTCATCACAGCCAGCAGCAATGGACATTTCAGCATATGTGCAGTTGAAAAAAACCCACTCACCCACTTCCTCCTCCCATTCTTCCATCTTCTAAAGATTTCTTGGACTTTCCTGATTAGATTGATGGAGTGAAAAGCTCATCAATGGACATTTCATCAGGCAGAAAGAATGAAAACGAAAGTGTGCAGGCAATCCCACAAAACATGTTTAGTGCTGAAGGAGGCAGCCGTATTACTAGTAGGTAAAAGGGAGGAGTCAGTGAGTTCCAGCACGTGAATAAAGCTCCTTGGCTGGGGAGGAGAGTTTCTGGACACTTTCAGCACACCCTTGCCTTCATCACAGAAACAGCCCTCATGGGAAGAAATGCACATGGCAACACAAATGACTGAAGCAGCCATGGCGAAATGTGCCAAATAGTTTTCTTGCTCCCCGTGACACATGGCCAAGGAGGCAATTTACCTTCCAGTTCCTTTTCAAGTACGGTTCGCACTACCACCGCTTAGGCTGTTCTTCCATAAATAAAGATTTTCTGTCTTCCACGTAGCAACTTTTGCCCTGAAGCCACTCTTTAAAATAAGCCTCAGAAAGAGAGGCAATATTCTTCTAGCAGGTGCACAGATGAGAGCCTGGACAGCAGATATCTCTTACTATTAAACACTCAGTTTTGGAGTGAGAAAAACTTTCTCCTGTATTTCACCTCCTACAATGTGGGTGGCTGTGCTGCTGATAGTGCCACAGAGCTGTACTGTCTCTCCAATGCTCTCCTTCTATTTGGTGAAGACGCGGAGGAAGCACACTTTGCTGCAAAGCCTTTCTACTCCCTCTGTGCTCAGCACAAAAGCCACGGCCTTGGGAAGCCTCTGCAGGAAGGTGCCACAAGAACAGAGTCACCCAGCTCTTTTCTTTCTTTATTTTTTTATTGAAAGCTTCATCAAAGAAAACAGAAGTTTAAACCTAACATCCACTGATCTACAGAAAGCCCCAGGAGTGGGAAAATGGCAGCTATTTAGGATTGTGGTACAAATGGAAAACATCAAAAAAAATCATAGCAGTACAGATCTTTCAAAGACATTCTGAGACATCAGCACACAGATGCCCATATAAATAAGATTCATAATTTAATGTACCACAGAGGTTCTTCATTCTACATTTTGGCTACAGTGAGGTCTGTAAGGGCTTTAAAGAACCTCTGCCCCATTTGTGTGATGCATGTTTTCTTGATAGGAAGCTCATCTGCTTTCAAAGTTGCTTTGATTTTTCTTACAGACAGAATCTGTTCATTCTCCTTTAAAAAGGAAAACAATTAAAAATTCCTATATGAATTCTGTATGCTTCCTGGCTTTACATAAAATTATTTTGCCTCCATAAGACAGCAGAATTTTCTTCCACTCTGGAATACAGCATATTTAATAATACTTCAGTTACATAAAGATCATGTTCTCTTCTCTAGGCTGTATTTTTTTTGGCTTTTAAAAATATAACTGACCGTAAATTTCACCAAATTCATAAAATTATTATCCAAGAGAAAGACACTTAAAGGCATACAATTAATGTTGGCCAGATACTCTCTTAGGGACAACAGATCCAGATCTTGGAAGGTGCTTACACGTTGCAGACTTTGGCCCTACAAGGAAAAATGGATTTGTGAACCTGTCAAAGGCTGACATTTTTCATTTCATTACACATTTTTATTAAGGTGAAAGAACTCAGCTGTCACTGTTGGGGAATTAAGAGCTGAACTGAACAACTGAAATAGACACAGTAATTTCTCTCATCATGGAAAGCTAAATCAACACTGGGATTTTTTTTTTTTTTTTAAACTTTTCTCTCATATTTTTCTGTTTAATTTTAAAAAAAGAGCGTGTTAATAAAGGGGAGAAAAAAGGGTCTCTTCTGCCTGATTTGAGGCACAAAGGTGAATAAAACTGGGGTACATACAGCACTCTAGTCTATTTAGGTGATGGAAGCAATATAGAAAAAGTTGGTGCTCTTTCTAAGGGAAAAATAACCCTCCTTACACTGCATCTTTGCTGCTTGCTGAGATTCTAGAAATCTGCTCAACTGAGGGAGAGGAGAAGTCTGCTGCTCACTCAGCCCTCCTGAGAAAGTGTGCGTGCATGATTGTGTGTATGCGTATTAGAAATGAAAGGTATCTTTGTTACTAGAGTCAACTGCCATTAAACAGAAAAGATTAAAACACCAAATGTCAGCATCTTTGTTGTTTTCTGTTTTGCATTTCCATCACACCGTGACCATTTTCTTAGTTCATGTGGGCTACTGAGAATGACCAGGAAAATCCCTTACCCTCCGGCACTTCTTTTCTATCCGGACCAATTTCATGTCAAATAAAGTTTTGAAAGGAAATGTTGACCATGTGTGCATCAAACATTACTATCTTCAACTACCACATTTGGTCTCATCACTACAAATGGATTGATTCATTACTTTAAGCACATTATCACTTTTTAGCATGACTCTTGCTATAGGTGGAGTTCAGCCTAAAGCTGTTCTGCTCATGTCAACCTCAGCATTAAAATGAAGTGGCATGAGGAGCACCATCAAGCTTAAAGTCATGAAGCAATTTGTTAAACACTTAGTATCAGTCTTATCCTTCAGTACCATAAACAACATAATATAGATCCAAATACTATGACATATTAAAAATAAACTTTATTACAATGCAGGCTTCCTCAAATTTGCTGAGTTTTGGTACACATACATACATAAATAAACCCTTTCATTTGATTTTTACTTGAGTAAAAATCCATTTGAATGCTTCAGCCCATTGCCCATTGAAAGTTTAAGCCCTCACTTCTCTAATCACCAGCCTTTATCTTCCACAGTTGGGCATGCATCCATAGCAGAAGATGATACAAAGTGATGCAATTGCTCTCAGATATGCCTCATTCTGCATTACAGTGCATTTCTTGACCAACACAACCAAGGCAGTCTCTTGGTAAACAGAACTATACAAGTAAGCACAAGCTAAGGACATTTCAAGAGTCTGTTTCACTGGAAGGCAATAAGAGGACATTCACAATCTGAGGCCTGACTGTCACAGGTGAAAAGTGCTTACAAAACCAGCAGTAGAGCCAGATAGGAAGGAGAGTCCCTCAGCAACCTCACTGGGAACAGACTTCTCAGTGCCCTGATCTACACTTGAGTCAGCACCTGCAAATACAACACTCTCTTCAGTTCCACTGTATCATTTTTTTTCCTCAGTGTTAAGTGACGAGCCCAGGTATACAGTATTTTGTAGCCATAATTCATCATTTTATGACACCCCTTCTGTATTTATCTTTTCAGGTAAAACCAAAAATACCAAACCTGAACATCCAGATTTTACTATTTACAAGTATTCAGGTGTGATGGAAAGTATATACGCAGTTCAGCTTATGGATTTAATGTTACTTCTAGACCTCTGGGCCAGGCACCATTGCCTTAGACTTCTACAGTTGTTTCTGCAACCTTTCAGGAACCCTCATGATATTTAAAGCTAAATTGGTAAAGACAGACGGATATTGACTTTATAAATTCAGGTCTTTCAAAAAGAAAAGAAGAAAAAAAAACAGGAAAACAGAAATTCAAACAGATAATAATAATAATAAAATCTTCCAAAAAATCTTATTAGCCAGAACACAAAGAAAACCAGTTTCAGATTTCAGAGGCCACCAAGTATTGCTGTCCTACAACACCACCCATGCAGCGTGTTGCTTTTCCACTGTTCTCTTTTACCTCATCTTATTTTACAAATAAGTTACCACTTTCTGATCATTTTGTATGTTCCAAATAAGTTTTTTTCTTACCATATGATCTATGACTGTTTATATTCAAGGTCCACATTGTTTACAATTCAAGGAATTTCAAGTACCAGCTGTTTTTTTTTTGGGATCAGTAACATGATCAGCTGTATTTAAGGGATCCATTTTCTTTCCTTCGCTTCTTCCTCTACATCTTTGCTTTGTTTCTTTTTATTTCAAACACTATTGAACATTACAGCATGGAAAAATAAGGGAACAGTTCTAATACAGAATGCACTTGAAACACTTTAAAGTGACAGGCATCATGTTACTGCGATGCCTGTCTGGCTTAATAAAAAACACTGAGATCATTTAACTTTGCTGAAAAAATAAGAAAAAGGTTTCTGAATGTATAAATAAAGCAGCAGAGTTCTGAATAGAAACAAGAAGGTACCTCAGCATATTCATCAGCCACATGGTAGCTACCTTGTAGCCTCATTGTTGATAGTAAATGAGACTTTGTGTGTCACATTAGAACTAACACAGAAACAAATGTGTTTATTACATATTTAACTGACTTGTGCCTGGGGTTATATCTTTGTACAAAGAATTCAGAGAGAGACAGAAAAAGAATACATGTAGAAAGGAAGAAAATAAGGCTAGATAGATTTTTTTTTCCCCCTCATATACCCTCCAAAGAAAGAGGGAACCTTTATCCAAAGACAAAATTCAAGTGCCACTCTCAAAAAGAAACAAGAGTAATGAGACAGCGTGTGAAACAGAAGGACTTTTTCTTTTCTGAATTGAAAACATGTTGTGGATTTTGTTGTTCTTTTACTTTGGCATCATCTGGTTTTCAGAAGTGTTGAATATCAACAACTACTCTGGAGAAAGCAAAAGTTTTATCACTTCTGAAAATCAGGCCCTCTTCCTCTGGTGGAGAATCACGTGAACCCCCATTTCTCTCTTTTCTATGTTGCATATCTAGCAGCCATTTACTTGGGAAACCCCTTCCCTCCCCCCATGTTAAAAAATATGATCTTGTTTTATCAATTTAAAAAAATATTGTGTTCTTTTCCCCAAAAAAGTCAGGTTAGGGCAACACAGATCTCTTTTTAGAATTGGGTAGCTGAATCAGATTGATCCAATATATATGTTTTAATTTTATTATTTTTAATGGATACCCTGTCTCTAATGCACCACAATAAATGTGATGAAGCTTCCCCTCTCTTCTGGTAGGAGGAAAATTCAAAACAGCTTGGTTTAACTTTTACATATAGATTATATGTGTATGTATGCATACATTTGAATGCTGCTTCTCTTCTGCCTCCTTAAGGAAAAAAATCATCTTTTGACTTGCTTCTCAACTTTTTCGTTCACCTGTTTGGAAAAAGTGAGGGCCATAACCGAGATTTCTCTATGGAAAATAACTGTCATTCCTAAACCAGGTTTCAGTGGATTCAATTTAGTGTCTTTTTTTGCCTAATCATACATTAGTGATTGTCAGCCAACATATTAAGACAACAGAAATAATAGCAGAGAAGAATAATTTTTAACTTCCTGTCTGCATGACAATACTACATCATTATCAACATTTCTGCTTGTAAGGGAGAGCTAAAATGAGATCAAGGATCAGGTTTGCTTTCTCTTGCCTCTATCTGGCAATTCAAATGCATCACTGAAAAACAAACACAGAATTAAGGTGGCTATGCATGCTGGACGATGACAAAGACTGAGGTGAAGAAATGAATCTGCAGTATGTCGGAATTCAGAAGGAAGACTGTTGTTTCAGTAGAAATACCAAAGATCAGGCAATGTAACAGAAAAATTCATCAAAATTAAAGCCCACCTGGACAGATTAGTTGGCAACCCACTCCCCCTTGCTTTGGGACGCTCTCCAAAGCACCCCATCAACAAGCTTCTAACCCCAACTATTCCGAAATTTCCACTATAAACATATGCAGTATGTAAAAACACCAGTGGAAGATAGTTTAAACAAACAAGAAAGTAAGAACTGGTCCGGCCATGTAGGTCAAATAAAGATAAAAAAAGAAAAAAAAAATCTCTATCTTCTGGACTGCGTTAGGGTGTCACTTCATCTTTGGTATAAAATAGGCCATCCATAGGCTGCATTTGTTCACAACTAGGAAAGACTACAGAAATTGTCAACAATTTCTTCTATCTATTGCTTTTTTTGCACTTTTTTTTGACCATAAGCTCCTATCTACTTAAGTTTTTTTAATGCTCTTAAGCTAGGTTTTTGCAATGTGACAAGCAAAGCAGACTAAAAACTTCTTAAAGCTCATAAAAAAGACTGCAGATAAAAAGCACTAATGCTTTTGCTAGCGATCACGCTTTGTAAATAAAAAAATCTGCATTCTGCAAGAAAAAAACCCCGCATTCTCTATAATGCAGCAAGTTTTTTTCTCAATTCAATAACTTTACTGTAAAATGCTTTAGCCTTCTAGAATTTTTTTTCTGTCAACACTTAAGACAAAGTTCATAAAAGTCCCAGCATTTTTCCAATCCTTTCAGTTGCCACAGTTCCTTTATCATCAACTTTTCTTCAAAAGAAGAAAATCATTTTCTTTTAAACTGTACAGTTTATTTTTTGTTCACTCCAAAAACTCAGTCTATTAAACTTCTGCACCAGCACCGGTGTGAGCAGTTTCAATTCCTTCTCAGTTTTTCTAACGAGACGTTGACAGCTTGCCTTGAGAGCCTTTGACGTCCTTAAAATTAAGGCAATTAAGATTCAAGATAAACCTTACCTAAACATTTCTTTAAAAAAACAAAAAAACAAAATCAAAAACAAACAAAAAAACCCACTCTAGATTTAAAACAAGAAGAAAAAGAAAACAAGAGAAAAAGAGTAGCTTAATTTTTGAGGAAGACAATTGGTTTTCATCACAACTTGCTCCCTCTTGACATCATCAGCTTTTGTGTTTAAAAAACCAAACCAAAACAAAAATAAATCTAGCTACACTTCCAGGTAAATTCTGAATTCAAATGTTTGTCCAGATGAAATGTCAACCAGAGGTTTTCCTCTGGGTTCTTTCTTTAGTAAAAAAAAAAAAAAATAGCAAAAATAAAAATGTCAGACTACATGATGGAACCATTTGCACAGCACATAAAAACACTGTTTTGTTTTCGTTGGGAAAGGTAGAAAAAAAAAAGCATTCATTTGACGCCTGTGCAAACTGGAAGCCAACTTCTTGTTCAGCGAAGTCTCTCCATTCAAGGCAAAGATTTCAGACCGACATTCTTCAGTCCTGTTTATTGTCTGTAAAAACAATTGAATTAAAGTGGTCATTAAGTCAAAACAACTTTGAAATAGGCTGCTCTCCTTTTCTTCCACCCAATTCTCTTTAAAAGTTATCCAAGCTAAACTAACTTTCCAGCTGTTTAAATATGATACCACCACTAAGCTGAAAACAGTCAGGCAGAAAGAGAGAACTCCTGCTTTGGGGATGTTAACACATCCTAAGCAGATGAATTTGCTCTTGTTAATGCTATGCTTAATGGGCAGTCTAACTACACCGAAATGAGCTGAATACGTGGCTTAACACTGTATAAATATTTCAAGAGTAATTCAATAAGAGAGCGGATACTTTCATAATAATAAGTGGCAGTATTTATTTTGGATACTAATAATAAAACAAAGGATAAAATTACAATAAAAGGACACATCCAATTTGCTAAAAAAGAACACATTTTCTGATGGCAGAAACAGACTGTGGAGCAGTCCGCTTAATGAGCCAGTTATGGTTAACTTAGTAGAAACATTCAATATAATATTAATTAGAAAAAATTAGCATTCATTTTATCACATAGTGTCCAATCTTTCTAAATTTAGCATACAGAATAAGCAAAACTATCAACCTTTTTCTTATGGAAGATAAATCTACGTTTGTGTTTCTGAGGTTTCATGCTAATTAAAAATATCTCACATCAAACTTAGCAAGACTATATAAGATCTTTGGGGAGACACAAAACCTATGTAATAAATGCTGTTACCAGTAAGGGTTAACTAATGCTTTTCCTACAGTTCTCAAAATGTGAACGTAAAAAATCCTTTTCCAGCCAAAGTTCAACACAAGAAAATCCAGCACCTTTCCATTTGCAAGCATTAATGCGTTTGCCTTGCTTAGTTTTAAACTAATTTTAATACTAGGAGTTAAATTGTGAAGAATGCTGATGACATAACATTTGCCACAAAACTATTTTTCTGAGACGGCAAACATAAAAGTAACTTTAATTTTAAACACTAACTTTACTAAAGGACTTTTTCATTGCGTGAAGTCTGAAAATTAATATTTTGAATGTTAACAACAGATTTATGTTGAAAGCAAGAGTTATTTATTTTCTTTGGGTTTTCTATGCCTAACAAATGGTAGGAGCACTCAAGTTTGATGGTCACCTCCTGAGGTTCCACTGCCCCTCTGGGTCAAGTGGTCACCATATTTGTGAGAGACCATATCCACTGAAGGGTCACAGTACACACTCTCTAATCTAACCTGGCACTGAGTTTGCCCACCAAAGGCTCCAGAAAACGTAATTCTTTCCAACTTTAAAATCAGAGTATGTCATCCAGCAGAGTTTTGCTTAGAGGGAAGACAGTACACTTTTCAGGAGGAAAGGATCCCTATCTCCACTTCATAGATTTCTTACTTTTATGTGCAAAATTAAAGATTTACAAGGATAAAAGAGAGTATGTATTTAAAATAAAATGAGGTGATTTCCTCATAAAGCAGAATCCTCTGCAGAAAAACAAGGGCTGTTTCTCCTATATTGCTACACAATAGGTAGCCAGATTTTTGACATGAAGATATAATTCCTGAACACCTATGGGTGGCATCCTCAAGTACAGCAGCCAGCATATTAAATAAAATAACGTGTATGCTGATTAAAAAAGTAGAATTTAAATTGCAAGTCTAGTGATTTATTTTTACTTACAAAGAGAGTACAGAGTCCTTATACCACCCAGTTCATTCTGAGTACATTGCCTCTCCTTCGTTGCCTGCAATTTCGTCATTGTTGCAAAGAAAATAAATATAATGAAATACACTGTTATAACTTTTCTCCTGACTGATCAGCTCTTATGAAATAATTTTATAGTGTCTGCCTTTTCCTTTGCCTATATCTGACAAAATCATTGTCTGGTCATGTGAATTACTTCCTCTCCACCTGCTTTGAAAACAGCTGCTGTATATTGACCACAATGCGTGCTATCAACAAATGTGCCCTTCAAAGAGCAGATTAATAAAACTATATTTTAATTAGAAAACAACTTCACTTGGTCTTACATTAAAGGTTACTGAAATATTCTGGCAGAATTTGTTTTTTTAAGACAGAGATTTCATGTATTTTGATTTGCTTCTACAGCTTCCGTCACATTGCATTTCTGCCTCCAACTGGCAGATATAAAATAGAGGACATGTTTCAGACAAAAATACTGAAATAATCATAATAAAAAATCTCTACTGGATCTGCCTGTGTGATTAAAAAAGAAATTCCTCTGACTATAAATGCCGGTGCCATTAGAAGTTTATCCATCATTGCAAAAAGGCAGTAGCTGACAAGGAAAGATGAGGGACCTCATTCTCAGAGAATGTGGGAATTCACCACATTGGCAAGAAACACAGCACCCATTTCAAGAAAGAACTGCAGCGTAGTTTCCTCCTTTTTGGGAAAAATGCCAGAATCTGCTGCTTACAGATACCTTACAAGGACTTCTGAACAAAGTCGTTCTCCTTTAAGACTTAGAAAAAGGTAAGGGGAACACAGAAATGGTCAGATCCAAACTCCTATAGAACACAGCCATCAAAATAAGCCAACAGGATGTTTCTCTCTTTGCTCATTATACTCGAAATGTATTTTTCCATCATTTATTTACAGGTGCCAGAGAGACTGATGACTAGAAGGGATTCACATGCATAGACTGCATCTCCAATTGGGTACATCAACAAAAAGCTTGTGATGAATTGCTTTTGTAATATGCAAGTATAGACAAATATGGGCATGACACAAGAAATAGTGAGGTCTTATGTTTTATTGTCGTCAAAAAGGGACATTGATTTGAAACAACTTGTTACTTATATGTTAGACAAATAAACGCATCTTCCACTTCCAGAGGTCAAAAAATGAAGTAAAGGAACTGACAGACTGGTATAATTCTAATTATTCTTATATCAGCTCCTATATTAAACCTCTCTAAGTACTATGTCATGATGCACTGACTGACATATCTGACACATTTCTTTTCTGGCTATTTGTCTACTTCCTTCCCCATGACCCCAATATAAAAAATGTGCAATTCCCTTTTCACAGGGATGGCAGTGTTAAATATACATGTATTAATAAAGGACTGGGTTTAAGCTCCTTCCTAGAATCTGTTCAACACTGATCATCCCTGGTGAGTACCCTGTCACTATGTAACTTTCCCTTTGTGAGAATATGGTTTTAATGTGCCAAAGAGAAGGAATTTTTGAGGATTATGCTGAAGATTAAGGGACTCTTTAGGCATTCTAGATCCCGTTCTCAGTGTATAAATTTTGAATTTTCCAATGTACTCCACTGGAAGGAAACAAAGGGAGAAGAGGACAGAAGAAAGACAGAGCAGTGCTTCTCCCCATCCCTTTCTTAACCCTTCTTCTATTTCCAGTTCCTGTGCACTCGGCGTCTGCAA
The DNA here is from genome assembly GCA_026283785.1 of Coracopsis vasa. Classification (NCBI taxonomy): domain Eukaryota; kingdom Metazoa; phylum Chordata; class Aves; order Psittaciformes; family Psittacidae; genus Coracopsis; species Coracopsis vasa. Next base: position 155,367 of record JANHGB010085816.1, read on the forward strand.
GGCATTGATTTTGCATAATCACAAATACCAAGTTGGGGCAATTTATACTGCTTCATCAGCTACAATTCCAGAAAGAAATCTTTACATGTGTACTGTGCCAATATTTTCACCACTGCAAAATTTAAACCCTCTTTAACCTCTGAAGCCAGATGCTGCTTTAGCCCAGTATGATCATCATTAACACAGTTGTTGAGATCCTTCTGAGTCCAGAAAAGCAGCAGACAGTTAGAGAGCATATCATTGCAGGCAAGGACATTCTGCCAAGGTGAGGCCATCAGCCAAAATCTTTTGCTAACTACACTGCTATATATCCAGATTTCATCTGAACTTAACAAAGCTACTCAAAATTTATATTGCTGAAGTGGGGAGCAGAATATGGCCCACTCTAATCAAGAATTAAAACCTTCTGATTAGAAAGTGCATGCCTACTCACTTAGATTGTTGGTAAGAATATGCAGGCGCATGTTCACTGGATGTTTCCACTGTCATCTGTTGCTGTTGACCACTGGCTTCCTGTGATGAAGATGCTACTGTCTGTGGAGAAGTATCAGCAACAACACCCTAGGGAATCAAATGACAACATGAAAAACTTACTAATTTTGCTTACTGCAGTGAACTACATAAAACAGCTCAGCACAAGTTCACCATTCCTGTGTTTCTCTAGAGGTTGAGAGATTTTGAGATAAGAGAACCACATGCTAATCCAACAAACTCCATCAGTTTTTGAGCTAATCTGGCAACAAGGAGCTTCCTTAGCATACCAGCCCCTGTAGTATTTTGCTTTCACAGGCTGCAGTGGAAAACACCTTTGAGGGCAGTCCCCTGCCTTCAAAGACAGAGGTAAAACTTCTGACTTCAGTGGATTCTGGATCTTACCTCTTGTCTTTTTTCAACATATGTATGGCTTTTCTGATTTTCACTTACTTACCCCAACCTCACAGTGAGTTCACATTTATTTTGCCTGATTTGCAATGTGATAAAGGCAGAATATAGGCTCACCACTCTAATTTACTATACCTCCAACAGAAAAATACTGCATGAAATCTCTGTCTTAAAAAATACTCCTCTACACACTGCTTTTATATGGCCCCTTCAAAAACAAATTTACTTCACACTAAAGACTTTTATCTGTTAAGTCAAAGCTCCAATGAAGTTTTATATATGTTTGTAAAAAAATGAAAATTAAACACAAAATATATGTATGAATTTAACATTATGCATATCTTTTCCTATTTAGACAGTTTGAATGACACTATTTTTAAGTATATATATGCTTTCAAAGTAAGCTATATTTTCTTTCCTTTACTCTCATGCTTGGTGCATTGATCACATGAATAACATTAGCAGGTCTCTTCAGGGAACATGCTTTATTCCTGTATTGCACACAACAGAGCCAGAAGAGGGAGCACAAAGCACTTGCTTTGGTTTTATTAGAGTCCTGTGTAAATAACAGGTAGTTTGTTATAAATTATCTCTTAAAGCTATCAGTTTCATTTTTCAGAAATTTTTCATATCTATTGCTCAACAGACTATTAGTATTATCTTTTTCTGTCTACTTCCTTTATCCTTCTGCTTTTGTCCATCTCATCCTGAGATTGTAAGCTCTCTGGGGCAGAGGGTACATTTTTTTGCTCTCTGCTTGTGCAACATCTACCACAATAGATTCCTGGTTCATGATGCTACATGAATACAGATAAACATTAATTATCATCACTGGATCACAGCAAGACAGGCTATATATTTAGATAATATTTTGTTTATTATAGTAGAAAATTATAACATCATGTTACTTTAGCAGGCGTGAATATACCAGTGAGTGATGGGGAGGAGGACTGAGGAAGAATTAACTCAATTTCTCATTAGCACTGGTCAGCACCATATGCAGCCACTGCTGTGAAACACTCTCCATTTCACTACCTCTTTTTAATTTGGATTTGTATTTGCCCAGTTTAATACCTAAGAATGGCAATTGAAAAGAGGCACTCATGGCCTGTTTGGAAGCAAACAAGGTTTGGGGCAAAATTATCCTGAGGCAAAAAAAGACTAAAACATGACCAGCTCAGTATGACTGAACAGTAGCAGCCTTTCCTGTTTGGGAATCTCAGTGCTTGTAAATTGAGTAAGAAAGAAGAGAGAAATCAAGACAAGTCCAGTTGACTGTTGGTGGAGCCATGCCAACAGTACCACTAGCCTCAAAGCACAGAGTAGTAACAGGACAAACTCCGAAGTCTTCACAGCCAAAGACAGAAGTACAGAGACCCTGGCACTCCTTGCATCACCCCAGAGTAGGAGAGAAATTATTCATAAAAGAGGGTAGCACCAAAGAGAAGCACAAAGGGAAGAGGATGCCAAGGGTCCCTCCTCTCACTGTGCTCAGCGGCCCTTACGAAGCTTCACAGAAGTGGAGGCCAAGCTGACACTCTCCCGGCAGCTTGTGGTCTACAGGGTTGAGTAAATACTTACTCATTAGACTGTCATCAGCATGACTCAGCCCCAACGAGGGAGGGAGCGAATCCTTCCTCAAGGATGAAAAGCACTCAGTCAGTGCAGCATCCTCCACGTCTGTATATACAAGAGGAAGGTTTCCATTGCTCAATCACTTTTTCTGGTGGCTAAATGTTTCAGCAATTACCTATACTTGCTAAGGACCGCACCAAACCCTCTTGCCATCTTCTCTTCTTGGAATCTCTTTTGTGCTCGTGGTCTGCCTGCTGGGTTTGTTTTCCTGCCTCTTCCCATCTCCCTCCCAAGTACATGGGGAAAAAATAGTCATAATCACTGATGTTTTATTCCATGTCCTGCTGTACAAAAAAAAAAAAAAGCAAAACAAGAGCCCTTGCA
>JANHGB010086497.1:0-62015 GCA_026283785.1 Coracopsis vasa
GGGGGGGGTTGTTTGTTTGGTTTTGATTGTTTTTTTTTTTTTACATATTTATGCCTGTGATTGATGCACAGGGGGAGAAGATTTTTCTTGCGGGAAACCTGAAATGAAACATCTCTGTGAAAAATTCCATTTAATGAAAAGGAAATATTTTGTTAGATTCATTCTTACCAGCTCTACCAAACATCTGTATGTACTCCAGATGAACTAACTTGCTGTTAGTGCAGAGATTTCTGGATAATACTCCATCCATGCTCTGTTTTGTATAAGCCAGATATATAAAAGTTGTTAAACATGAAAACTACAGGCTTCCCTATGCTGTGCCAAACTATGTGGGCTATCTCCACTAATTGTGCAAAACCACTGACATTAAGCTAGTCAGCCCGGCATATATCAACCAGTAAATTAGTCCCAAAATGAAACTTAACTCCCTGTGTTATACTTTTGGAAATTGCTACTAGGAGTTGGAAATTAAAATGTAAAGTAGTAATAAACAACATAAAACAATTTTACACAGATGAGGCTTAAACAAAAATAAACAAAAGAAGAAATTGCTTATTTTGAAATTAGTTTAAATAAACTAATTTCCATAAATGGAAACAGCCTAATTACCTGCCATTATTTAATAACCCTGAGGATTATAAAAAACAAATAGAAATGAAGAGTCCTGCGAGAGAGAAGGGAAAAATGAAATCAAAATATTCAAATAGGGCAAGAAGATAAATGCTATGAAGGAGAGGGAGAAACTACTTTGGCATAGCATTGCATCAGTTCAGGCTATACCGAAAAAAATCCAGCAGCTGAACAAAAAAGGAATAATTAAAATCAAAAGGAAATAAAAAGACAACAACCCCTAAGATATAGTGTAATTTATATAAATTAAAATAATAAAGTTATAGTTTTTTTATTAGGCAATACAGCCCCAGTTTCTAATCAGTGTAGGCGATCTGAGCTCTTTGCGTTGGATGCTTGTGTTATAAGTCTTTGATTGTTTTTAATTAGAAAGTTTACTTAGATAATAAAATAACCCTACTATTTTTGCCTACAAATTAAGCTTAAGAGAGAAGAGAAATTGATCAAGTTGCTGTTGTTATGAGACACGTTTTTCTATTAGCATTCCTCTCACTAAAAAATATATATTCAAAAGATAGCAGATCTTCAGCTAGTACAAACTGCTATACAGTCTTCAGCATAGTCACACTGATTTACACCATCTTAGTAGCTGTCTTATTTTTTCTATTACCATTTTTCTATTACTTGATGTTGCTTCAATTTTCTCCAAAGCCAGAGAGATCTAAGTTATAATAGGCAGTTATCTGTACTATTGGTAGATAATAAAACACAAAAAAATGGTTCTAATGGCTTCATTGTCACTTTATGGGTATGCAGCAAAACAAAAAAGGTGTTACCTTAAATGAGAGTGCAATATGTCATATGCAGGCTAATACCCCTCCCTATTCAAATTTTCCAGTGTTTCATATTCTTAGGTCCTTTGATATTTCTGCATACTGTTTTGAATGAAATGTTAGGAGGCAATGGTGACCCAGAGCTGAGATGGATGAAAGGGCAAGCAGGACTTTGCTGAACAAACAAAAGAATTGCAAGAGACTGGAACTCAGAGTTAGTAAAAGACACAGAGAGTTATTTGGCTAGCTTGGACAAAAGGTTGAAAAACATGGAGAAGCTTGTTGCTAGAAATTAAGCAATTTGGAACAGATGACTAGGAAATTGGGAAATAGCAGGGAAAAAAAATTGAGAGACATGCAGGGATGAAAACAGATGGAAAATGGTCTGAAAGGAAGTGAGACTGCTAAAAGAGCCAAGGAGGGAGAATAAATGTGTTTTGAAACTGATGGAAAGCTCAGAGAGAGACTAAATCTAGGACCCAAGGGAAAGAGGTGGGCATGGGAAGAGTTCAGAAAGGAGTATTGGAGGTGGTTGGGCTAGTAGGACTAGTATGACATAGCTGAAGCACACAAGTTGAGACAATGCAGACAAAGAAAATGAAAGTAAGAAGAAGAATACAGGCTAAAGAAAATAGAGTGACTGAGCAGGACCAGATGACAGAGATTTGACCTTGACGAAATAAGTAGACAGCTGAAGAATGCCCTGCAGAGCCCCCAGAGGAAGCCACAGTTCCCAAATTCATGGTCTGCTGGTGTTTATGAACCCACTCTGCCTAGTGGCACAGGAAGAACCACCACCACCAATTCTTTCCCAGATCTCTGCCTCAAAATAATCACTGCATATACCTCATACATCCAGAAAGTTAAGCTGTGAACAAATGGAGAATCGCATTTGTTCACGTCTGAATACGGTTCTGGAGAGTGGAAAGTTCCAGACATCTCTCCTTTCTGCGTTATCTGAGGCTGATTATTGTTTTATTATGGTCAACATGGAATTTGCCACAGTGTAAAACTATATGCAAACAATATATAAGATAAGGAAGAGAATCCTGTTTTAGTAAAGGAACTGTGTATAACAAACACAGCTGGCCAAATTCTGCTAATTCTGTTTTGAAGAGATGCCACTGGGAAAAGCAAAAGTAAGATATTAACTTTTTTGAGAATGAAGGACCTATGTTCTTCCTGCTCAGCTTCCTCTTTTTGACTCAGTCTTTCCCTCATCCATAGCTCCTGCTCCAGCCACCAGATCCAATTCCTGTCTCACAGCACTGAGAGAGTTTTCTGGTTACTCTGAGATTCATGACTTGCTCCCACAGCACGCTCTTAAGAGGCTGAGCTCATAGATTATGGATCAGAGTTTTCACCCATGGCTTGACTAGCACAACCACTGTCTTTACCAGGTCTTTATCCCTAAAGGAAGAGCTGGGACAACAAAGATCCCTGGTGTGCCCTGAATCCAGCTTGATGCTCAAGGGACCAGGAGTAAAGATGCACTACAGGATGCACTAGCTCAGTCTGGATGCAGCCTGTGGGAAACTCTCTTACCAACTTCACATCTGTCAACAATCATTATAGCAGCCAGAAGTGTAAATCATTTCACTCTCTCCCTTTTTGATGCTGGCATTGTTGTTACTGCCTAACACAAGTAACACTATTTCTCTCTCTTGGCAAGACAGAAATTATTTCATACAAGTTTGCTCCATTTCAAACCCAAGGACATTTGTACTTTTGGTCAAAATACCACATGTGAAAAAGTCTAGAAAACTCACGTTGTTTTTTTGAAAATGGATTTTGCTTATTACAGCCTTGTAGCTACCAGTATTTGGTAAGTAGTTTGGGAATTATTGATTTGTATGAAACTGGAACAATTTTTGGTAACTGTCATAACAGAATAAACAACAAGCAAGAAGGAAAGAGTCAGTGAAATGTTTGAAAATTCATGGGGGAAATGTGTCTTGACAGCTTACCAGAAAACTCCATAAAAAACACAGTCCTTCAGATCTGCTATTTTATATCTGAGCTCTTCAGCCCATACAGGTATTTCTTTAATTGTTTTCAAAAACTTTCCAGCCATCAGCTGGAACATAAGCTTTTGTATTCTTGCTATCATTTTTTAAATTCTTAGAAAAGATTACTTTGTAAAAAAGTTTTATTTTTGCCAGGGCTGTTTGTTGAATGATAAAAGAAGAGAAACTGGAGAAGTCGATGTTTTGCCCAGAATTTTTCTTCCCCTAAAAAGTCTGATATGATTGAAATGCTGAAGATGGAGATTAGCCCTGAGGAGAAAGACTTGAGTGTGTTGGTCAATGAGCAGCTAAATGTGACCCAGCATTGTGCACTTGCAGTCTAGAAAGCCAAAAATATGCTGGGCTGCATCCCCAGAACATGACCAGCAGGTTGAGGGAGGTTATTCTCCCCCTCTGCTCTTGTGAGAGTGAAGTACTGCGTTCAGCTCTGGTGGCCCAACATAACAATGACATGGAGCTGTTGGAGTAAATACAGAGGAGGGCCACAAAGATGCTCAGAGGGCTGGAGCCCTCTCTTATGAAGACAGGATGAGAGAGTTGGGCTTGTTTACCTTGGAGAGGAGAAGGCTTCAGGAAGACCTCAGAGCAGCTTCCAGTGCATAAAGTGGGCCTACAAGAAATCTGGAAAGGGACTTCTTACAAGGGCACTTAGTGATAAGCCAAGTGGTAATGACTTTAAACTGAAAGAGGGCAGATTTGGATGCGATATAAGGCAGAAATTCTTCACTATGAGGGCAGTAAGACACTGGCGTAGGTTGCCCAGAGAAGCTGTGGCTGTCCCATCTCTGGCAGTGTTCAAGGTCAGGTTGGATGGTCCTTTGAGCAACCTGGTCTGGTGGAAGGTGTCCCATGGCAAGGGGTTGGAAAAGATGATCTTTAAGGTCCCTTCCAATCAAAACCACTCTTTGATGCTATGACTCTATGATTTATAATTCTGTGATTTCTGTTTGTACTGAAGGAGAAATGGAGGCTGGTTTGTTACAGCAGCATTCCAACAGACTTACTTCAAATAGAAATGCTGCGCTGCTTTTGCAGCATTACTACTTGAGTGACTGACAAACCTGTAACAGCACTTCCACAAGCAGAAGGGAAAGGCACACATTTCTAAGTGGATAGTTTTCACAGAAATCTTATATTGCAGCCCAGTTATTCCTTTTCTTAAAGAATAAACCTTGTCCTCCAGATATGACTAATACCCCTGAATTATTTTTATCCAAAATTTAATAGCTTCCTTGTTTATATTCGCAAAATTCCATTCCATTAATGACAAATCATATATCTTGGAGCAACTTGACATTTGTTTATTATATGAATTTTTACCGTTTTTACTTTGGAGTGGTTAATTCTTTGGCACAGTGTGTTTCTCATAAATCCTTGTGTATTTTTTTCATGAATTATATATAATATATAGACAGGTTTGTGTGATTTTTTTTAATGAGTTTGCATAAAAAGCTTTTATTTGTGAAAAGACTGGCTGAAAAGGAGCAGAAGATTAGGAAAAGCTGCCATCTCCTTAAAGTGAAGGTTTGGATTTATGAATGACAGAAGAGTCAAAACAGACATTATTTTCCTATGCCTTTAGGCTTGTTCCTTTTTCTTCCCTATCTCAACCAACCACCATGGCCTTCAAGCCCTCCACTTTTCTGACAATTTATCAATCTCTTGCCAAGAGACAAAGGTGATTTTAAGCTGCTGTACTTTGGTAGTCTCTAGAATCTATTTGGTCTCTTGACTGCTGTGATGCTGAAAGGAAATTGTACTTTTAAGCAGTTTTTGATTCATAATTCAAAAGTGGTGGAAACTAAAATAAGGTCTGAGACAAACATCAGATCAGAGAGATAACCTGTATAGATAAATAGTAAAAGAAAATGTTCCAAACCACTCTGAATGAAAGGATGGATCTGCAAAAATCTCCATCAGAGAAGCTGAATCTCTTTGGAAATGTCAAAAAATGGGAAGAAAACACAAGTGACATTTTCCTCTGCAAGAAACAAGGAGCAGTAAATGGAAGACATCAGATATTTTTCATGGTTGGCTGGTTCCACAACGTCTGATTTGCCTAAGAGCTTGTAAAGAAACTTAGTACCGCTCCCAATCCTATAAATACATTTCACATGCATCTGATTTTTATCAGAAGAAACTAAGGGAAGGTGAAAAATCAGAGGACTTCAAGACTTATCTGAGGCTGAAAAATCCACCTTACAACTTCTAAAAACCCAGTTCCCAATTAGATTTACCTAAAAATTACTCAGAATAAGACTATGTAGAAAACAAGCTTTCATCCTCTGCCTTTTGCTCTGTAATGTAAGTTACATTTTTCTGGGCAGACTCTGACCTTCCAACATAACTAAATTTCTGAAAGTACATAAAAAAGCCCAAGAACCTAAGGCAGAAGGGTTACAAACTCAGTGTTCAAGATGAACAGAATAATATGCAGTACTGTATTTTCTCTGGCAGAGCACTGGCTTAGGCAATGCTTAGAAAATGGGAAACATGCAATAGAATAAAAGCAATAACATTATTTCTCACCGTTTCTGGGTGCTGCTAGTACAGAAGAAAGAAGAATCATGGCAACACTATTAGCACATAAGAGCTCCTCACAGAGCTATAGACAGTGCTCCCACAAAAGTTGGGTTGACAGCCCACATGAAAGCAACTGAATCACTACTTCTCCCAAGCTGGATGTTGGTATAGGATTTCTAGCAATTCTGAAATTATGCTCTGGACAGTACAAGAAAATATCTAATACTTTATATTTGATAAAATTTATGACTATACATTTGCAAAAGGTATTTTTCCTACTTTGAAATTATGCCAGTGCCTTGAACATCGCCTGTAGTACAAATGGTGGTTTAAGGTGGCTATGGAGAAGGTAAGAGCTTGGGAAACTAAATAAGGTGACTTTAAAGTGGTCCCAGTCCTAAGGAACTGGGATAGAAAAGTGAATATTCCATAGACAAGCAGGGTGTTGCATGATCTGCTTTCAGCATTTAAAACAAACAAAAAAAATAAAATAAAATAAATCAGGGCCACTGGTTTGTGACAGAAGGAACCAAATCAATCCATGTAGATTGGCACAAAACCTGCCACGTCTGTTCCTTTGAGTGACTGTGGCTATCCAAAACACAACGAAAATGGCTTGCCATCACTAACAAAGGAAATTTGTAACTTCTTCTACAAGCACAATCTTATGCTTTCAGTTAAACATATATAGCTTATGAGTTGAAAACAAGCTTAGGAGAACATTGATAGCCACAAGCACATTCTCTAGAGTGTATGATAACACCACAACTGAACTTTTAAAAAAGAGAAACTGTTGGATACACTGTAGATGGAGCAGCTTTTTAGGACAGAGGAAACAAGTCTGTTAGCACAGGGCACTTGGAATCATTAATTATCAAGCCAAAGGGAATCTCTCAAATCCAGAAGGAAGTCTGTTTAAAGACAACAGTGAACAGTACGTTTAACAGATTACATAAAGGTTGTCTAAGAATTTAAACAAACAAACAAACAAGACCACCCCCCCCAAATAAAACAAACAAACAAAAATTATCAAAACCACAAACATAACAAAAACCAACACTGAGCAACAATAAAACCTGCAATCCAAAAACCGCAGAAGGAGGTTTTCCTTCTGTCTGTGTCAAATAGCGATACTGGGAAGCTATTAAGATACATTTTATATGACAAAATAGAGGCCAGGAAAGTGTGTGTTGGTGAAGCAGGAAAAGCCAACCCAAAGTAATTATACACACACATATACAAAATATGTGGAAAACTGTTTTCTTGCATCAGTATTATTTGGTTTTCTGTGAAATAGTTTCTTCTGAAAGACATTAGTCTCAGAAGCCCTGATCTGACAGATGGGTAAATTAAGGAGTAAAAAAAGTTACAGGGCATGGCAGATAGATACAGTGAAATAACAGTTGCCACCTTCTGACACTCATCTAGCACAACACAGGGAACAAGGGGGGCGTTACATCAGGAATTCAAGAAAGAAGAATTCAGCGCATGCAGAAATTTAAGAGGAAGTCAAATATAGCAACAAGAGTTAGCATAATATGGGGTCCTGGAAGCAGCAGTGACTTTGGGTAAATGATGAAATATGAATTTCTATCAAGTAGTGTGGTTGCAGGCAGTAACAGTTTCCGAACACCTTGTTCTTAGTCTTGTAAGGTTGTTATCCCCCATGAACACATCCTGAGGAAGAAGGGGCAACCACACTTTTACCAGCAAGCGGAAGATGAGAGTGTGCTCAAATTTGTCTACTACGGTTGATCACAGACAGAAGTCGCACATAGACAGGTAGGTCCCAAGACATTGTCATGTCATAACAAATGAATCTAATACCTGAGTCCTGATGCAATTCCAAGCGTTGTAGTGCCTAGGATGTAATTTTATACCAGGACCTGTGTTTTGAGACAGAAAAAGAATAGCAAAAATGACAAACAGATATCACAGGAAAGCTAAGAATGGGGAAGAAGAAATTAAATCATACAAGTAGGAGCTACAAGACCCTGTCCAAAATAGGATTAATCATATTACCTTCATGTGCTAACTTTTACCTGAGGGATGAGTGAGGCATAAAACACCAAGATGCAGTCAGAAAGCAATTTCAGTTACAGGAGGGAATTATGTATTTAATTTTCAGCCAGCTAATGGAAAAAGAAAAATACTGATAAAGGTTGCTGCTTTGCTGTGTGCCCTGAAAGGAAACCCTGTTGTTTGGACATATGTAACACAAAGGTCAATACATATAAATGAGCAAACGACTCCTTTTAAAGTCCTTTTTAATATTTTCCCTTCAGCAGAAGCAGAAAGTGTATGGAAATATTGCTCTCTCAACTAATTCATGGGGTGTTTGGAGGATTAATTAGTTAATGTTTATACAGTGCTTTGAAGATCAAAGCACAGTATAAGCACCAAGTAGTATTGTAAGAGGCCACAAGAAGCAGGAAATGAGAAACCTCCATCTCATAAAATGAAAGAATTTTGTGCTTGTTAGTTATCAAGTGTTCCCCTCATTTGTTAGGTCTTTCATTCAGGAAGATCACCTTTATGTTCTCCTATGCTGCTAAGGGCTACATTTCAATGGCTGTGAACTAGAATTAGTAACAGTAGCTCTTCAGACCATTAGGCAGCTGGGAAGAATCTCATTATATTACTGCTGCTCAGCTTTTGCTTCTTTGCAATGAAGGAAAAAGTAAGGGAAAAGATACAGTAACAACATACTTTGAGTGTTAGAATCTTGCTGTTGATGTAACTATACAAAAGTTTATAATACTGGTAAAGAGTAAATACCCCACACCAGAAGATGTTTTCAGTAGTACCATCAACTTACAACTGCTTATCCTCTGAAATATCAAGCACAACTTGTTAGCTTCTGAAGAAACTGCTCTTCACTTTTATGGGCATGCTAGGGTCAAGCCCCAGAGCAGTAAGGTGTGCAGTAGCTACAGCCAAGTTTTCTGATCTCTTGGGTAAACTAGATGGTCAGGAAGCCCTTTCAAAAACAGGTATCATTTCCAGGTGGAAAAGGAGAGCTTGCCCAAGAAATCTCAAAAATTGAAATATATTCCAACTTGGTTTATGCAATAGGTCAGATTAGATAATTACTGTGGTCCAGGCTGACCATGTGCCAGACTTCATGGTGTTACAAGAGTGTGAACTCCTTCACAGATAATCTTCTCTCATACAGAAACTGAGGTAAAGGATTCAGATTTCATTTTAGCTTCCTGGGCTTTTTAAATAAAAGATTTCAAGAGATGTCCTTGCTTCCTGATCTGCTCACAGTGAGGCTTTATTTTTCGAGTGTTTCACCTTCCTGACTCAACTAAATATATTATTAGTTTAATTTTATGTATGGAAAAAAACCAAACCAAACCAAAACAAAACAAAACAAACCAGCCATCAGCATTTTAGAATTCTGTACATTCCCAGCTGCATTTACTACTGGTGAAGTTACAGTCTAGAGTTCTTACATCTTTTATGCTGAACAATGCAGCACACATACGCTAAGGGAAAACAAAGCACAGGAGTTTAAAATGCTGTTAGGGTACTGTTCAGTGCCTCTGTTGAGATATCCCATTGCTCCTCTTGGTATCTTGAGATACTCATCAGTATCTCAAGTTGAACAGCTTCCTCTGGATGGAACATAAATATCATCAGCTTTATCTGAAGAAAGTTAAGATCTTTGGGAAAGGAAGAAGAGCACACGGATTTGAGAGAGCTTCCGAGGCCCCTGGGCTGCCTTTTGGCCTGCCTCAGAGATTGTGTATATTTCTTTTAATGCATGAAGTGCAGAGCCCTCACCTCCTAAAAAACATAAATTCCTAAGAAAAAAGATTTCTATCCAGCAACAGAACAGGATTCTGTCAGAAACTTGTTATCCTGAAGCTTGTCATAAATTCTTCTTTCACTCTTTGCTGCTAGTTGAACTGGATCACCTCAAAAAAGACAGTTCAGCAGCAGTTATTTTGATGCTACATGACTGGACTTTAAACAAATCTTTTGGGTTACAGGAAGCCCTAAACTAACTTGACTATCAGATGCATCATAAGTTAATTAATTAACACAAGGACATGGCAGCAAATCATTTAAATGGGTTGAGATCCTACTGATAGAGTTCAAGACCCATTAGGGACTGTCAGAAAGACCTGTTCCCATTCAAATTGGCTCCAAATAGTCATCATCAGGCAGGAGACTTAAATGCTGCCCCCATTACTCCTTTCAGCATAACTGGAAATAGGCACAATACTTAACCCAAATGAATCTGTTAGGATAGCTTCCTTAAGCAGCCTGCAGGTAGCAGTAAGGCTGGGAAAAGTAAATGGAGGATTTGCTTAAAAGCCTCTTTACCTGCAGACTGCTCAATAACTACTGATCTTACGGTAACTATAAGTTACTAGAAAAGCTGGAGTATTTCCCAGGTTAAGTTTATATAGGTTCAAAATCTCATTCAGTGTAGAGGCACAACCTGGAAATAATGAATATTTTCTAGTGCTAGAGGTAACAGACTGAAGGCCCTCTACATTTTCTTTCAATAAAAGTGAGACAGGTCCAACAGTTTCTAAAAGCTAAAGGTTTGCATAGAAGAAAATAGCATGTTGAAAAGGCAACCTTGTCCATCTCCCTCCACCCTGAGAAGAGACAGCTCCTAAAAGGATTAATAGTTCCAAGTGGCTGTGGGGAAAACTATAATCTGCATTTAAATAGAAAGATTCCCAAGTGTCCAGGTATTCATTTTTCTTTTTATAGCAGGAGACAGATCATTTTTTATGTGTGTTTTAATGTTAAAAGGACACCATAGTGCAGGTCTGTGGTTTATTCACTAGTGCACAGCCAGCTGAGTATAACTTTAGCTGCCTGAGCAAAGCTGAACTTTTGTCCTGAGAAACATCCTAAGAAAAAAATATGGCTAAAAGGCAGAATTGCATGAGGCTTTTACTGCGCAGCTAATGTAGAAAACACACAGAATCACACAATGCAGTGGAAGAACCAGGTTCATAGAAGCTCGTGTTCAGGAGTAGCATCAAACAAAGTATGAATTGGGAATGAGGACCTGGGCACAGCTGTCTGATACGTCAAATCCTGTCCTTTGCTATTGCAGATGATTCATGCTGCCTTCGTATATGAAATGGCAACCAAAAAGAACAAAACAACCCCCCCCAAAATCTAACCATCTATAAGAAAAGAAAATCCACTGAAATCTTATACTAATGTACACCAGAAAAATAAAGACTATGCAATCACCAGTTAAAAGCCTGAGGAGGATGCATAAAACTGATAGGCACAAAACTCAAGGGATTCAAAGGTATCTGAACAGAGTTCCCGAAGTATGTAAAATCCCTCACTACACTACTGATGAGTTAATATTCAGATAACTATTTAAAGTGAAATTTCTTTATTTGAGCTATAATTTGTTTCCCGCCTTTAAAAAAAAAAAAAAAGAAAAAAAGAGCGCAACAAAAACCCAAAACATGAAGAAGAATCTCCTGTTTTAATTAAGATTTCATTTTCAATATGTAGGTGATTCTATCAGTCACTGGCAGCTACATGAAGGATGACATATTTATGTGTTTATATTTTTGCATCACTATATAATCACACCTACAATCAGATTGGATGTGTGACATATTTAAGGCTCAGTTCTGACAGATGCTTAATTGCATGAGTAATCCCATGGGTTTATATCAGTAAATGTTTGTGATGTAGAGATTCATTTAGAATTCATTGCTAGTATGTGAGTTTCCACTACAACTATGACTCTGCCAAAATGGCTAAGGTCCTATGTGTTATATGTTTCATGTTTGGGCAAATCATCAGTGTCCCATATAGAGCAGGAGGTCACAGTTCCTTTCTTTGATGCAATGAATATCAAACAGCTTATGGAAACTGAAAACACCATTTTCAGGCACCCTCTGCATGCTGAGTACCTGCAACCCTGTTACTTACTGCTTTCTTCAGAAGGTGAGATGTGAAGAGAAACAGCATATAAGTGGGTCTGGCTCTCTCCGTTCTCAGCCACCATTTAGGAAAATAAGTGTTACTCTCACATTTGGTATGGATCTTGGTATTTGCTTTCAGTGTTACCTTTCTGCTTGGAACACTTTGGAGGGAAAGATAAAAGAGTGCTTTGTTAGGTGTCTTAACTGCAAATTAGAGAGACAGCCATACAGGAATACAAAAAGCTGAAATTGTCTAATATACTTCTTATATTATATATATATATACACACACACAGTGGCAACCTCCCAGTAAAAAACCAAACAAAACTGAAATATCTTCAGTATTTAAATATCTATTAGCCTCGCATGGAGTTTCTGTCTCACAGGCATTTGAATGGTCCTTCAGGTGACTGCACCTCATTTGGATCCAGGCTTGTTCTGTTTCTACTGGAAATGCTAAAAAGGGTTTTAGAGAATGTATTGCAGAAATGCTGCAAATTCTGACTCTTCCCTGGGGCTTCCCTCCTACGAAAAGTCAGCTGATCTTGCTGCAAAAGTATTCAGAAAAAGTTTGGCCAAAACAGCTTTGTAGGAATTAGCAGAAGTTATTATATTGTGAAACATAACCCATTTTATGTCTTAACTTATATGAAGGCCTAGCTTTCTATTACTTAAGTTTTCCTTTCTGTTGTTTTAAAGTACAACATTAATGAAATTATGATTAAGAGGTATTCCACTCTTTCCTCTTTCTTATAGCTGCATTGAACCTGCTATTATTACTTGCTAAAACATTACAAAAAATCATTAGTTGGCACCTTATTAACAAGCATCTGTTATTTTTAAAATTCTAAGAGCCTGAAAAGCTGATATGGAGTTACATGACGTTTAGGTACATATTCATCCCAAACCACATGCCCACAGTTGTGTTGCTGAGCACATCTAGGTCAGGATACCTCTGTAATTGAGCTTTGTGCTTGTAGGTGTGATGGAACAATGGCAATGATTAGACCCAAGTATTTTTGTGAATTCATGTGGACTTCAGTGCAATTCACATATCTCATAGTCAGAATTGAAGCTTCTAGGCAGTCTCTTATGCCTAAGAAGAGTTTGCACCCCAAATACATGATAGCTGATGATAAACAATTGATTAATTATTAATTGATTAATTATTAAAAGAATAAAATTTCTTTTAAATCTGATGTCAATATCCATAATAATGAAAGATACTGTTTTTCATACAGAGAGTAATGTACAGTAAATGTGTAATCTTAATGGCAATTAGGTGAGTTATGAAATTAAACCCAGTATTAAATTAACATTCTATTCTTGGCTTATCTCCAGGCTCTAAAGCACAGAACTCCGTCTGGGCACTCAAGGTACACCAACTTCAAAGTTAGATCACTCGCTACTACTGAAAGCCCATGGCTTCTGCCTGATCCATGGGGGGTGAACATTCTTCCCTTCATTCCTCTGCTGCTTATATCTCCATATTTTCTTCCTATTAAAAAAAAAAAAAAAAAGCTTAAAAAGGAAACAATATCACAAGAGCAGTAAAATGGTTGCTGGGGACTGTAGGAATGGCATCAGCCCAAGGTCTGGGACAGATTTTATTTTGCTGTGGGTGAATAGCGAGCAGTGTTTACTTTAAAATCAGTTTGACTTCAGACCACTCCAGGCCTATGCAATCACATATAAAATTCCAATGCAGACACCTCTGCCTTAGGTGAGCTCATAGTAATATTTATTTATCTTTCTCACTGTCCTTGCTGGAACCTCCTTATGTTTGCCATAATATAATTCCGTTTGGTTGTCAGATCACTGGTTTTCTCTTTCCATCTCCAAGTTTCCATTTTAAAGGTTATTTCATATTCCTATAACTTTAAAAGTTTGCTTATTTCCCTAAGCAAAATTTATTTAAGTACTGACTCAATTCAGAGCCTATCAGGGCAATGTAGCAGTAATGAAGGTGCCAGTTTTGAGTCATCCTATATATTGGGTGACCTTTGAGACTTATAGCCACCAATTCTGAGAATCTTAAAGGAAGGCAGATGAAGAATCAGCGTATCAGCTTCTTCATATACAGCGTGTGTTGCCTATATATAGGTTGTTCTGTGAGAAAGCTGCATCCTACATTGCTCCTGAGTACGGCTTGCCAGTTTGCAAATAAAAGCACAAATAAACAAGTTATTTAGAAACAACCACTTATTTCGTATTTACATAGCTCTACTAAGACTGTTACTCCTTTAAAAGCAAATTAAACATCTCAATTTTCCCACTATTCCCAGGGAGAAAACATGATAATGTCCGAAAATGTGAATCTGGCTGTAAAGTCTCAATTTCAGGTTAGATCTTACTATTCTTAGTCCCCCAAATACTGGATAGCCAGCAACATTGTTCAAGTTTGGGGGTTCCTGGTAATAGGGCTCATGTAACAGTGGTTTTCAAGGCCAGCATTAAGGATCACTTGGCAACAGAGTTCTAGTTCAATAGACAGTCTTTCCTTCTATCCAGGAAGTGGATAGATGTAAAGTGTATCACTAGGTTTTGTTATTTGTAAGAAGAGAATAATCATGCTATTTTTTATCTTTCAATGTTTCATCAAGTATTCTTATCACTGTTTTAAATATATTAATAGCTGGTTTAGATGTCACTATTTTTCTTCTTGTGACCATGTTAACAAAGATACAAAAGGATTCAGTTCACTCAGAGAAGAAAAATATGCTCAGCGTATTTTTTTTCAAGTACATCATGAATATGCCACATATATAAATTTGTATCTTGGTGCTGAGTACGATATATGAAACAGGTCGATTTCCATCTCACTCACATAGTGCATTTATTATCTATAAATATAAAATATTCCAGTAATAAAGAAATCCATAATGGATTTCTTTGCATTTATAAAAACCATTTCATACCTATTGTACAGACAGTGATGAGAAATTTGTATAATTCCTCACTCACTTGCTCACTCACTCTGTCCATCCATGAGTCTTTTAATTGAAGACTGTTCGCTGTGCCTCAGAGCCCTGGGACAAGCTTATTGTATGTCAGTGTGCCCTGGAGAGTCTCTCAGCTCTGTGGCGAAATGAGCTCCAAGAACCAATGAAGAATGCAGCCAATTTAAATGGGGCTACCTGACAGTGAATAAATCTAATGCAATTGCTGCAAAGAGGCATGGACTGTTGCAGCACCCAGAACATTAAAAGCTTTATAAATGACACCAAAATTTTAGCAAATTCAACATGCTTTTCACCATGACACACCAATAGCTGAATTCTTCCCAAATACGATTGACAGCCTGTTCCTTGAGCACTGAGAATATTACATACTGAATTGCCTGTGTTGTACACTCCTGAGTTTAGTAAACTCCGATTAAGATTAGCAGTCTGCTAGAAGCACTTCTTACCACAGCTTGTGTTACAGTTTTCTTTAAAGCTTTCGATTGTTTGGTATCAGTCTGCTAGTCTCCGAGTGGATATAAGGCATTGTCTTTTATTATAAACTTTGGTATCTGAGTCTATGACACAGTATGATCTCTTGGAAAAAGAAGTTTTATATAAGTTAAAAACATACGCATGTTTTATAACAGTGATAACTTCTTATGAAAAAATGATATATTTTTATTATATAAAGAACACAGTTCATAAGGGACTCACAATGCTCAGTGGTTCAATGCCTGCTATGTACTTAAAATGTTTTGTAGAGTACTTTAGTGTGTTTGCCTAAGAAGTAAAAATTGCTGTAAAAACGTAAGTTGTGGTAATGGTGTTATTGCAAGACATTTTTGCCAGCTGCAATGAATGATTTCTAAATGCCACAATGTGATTAAGCTGTAAGGCACAACAGGTTATATTACAGTATGAAGCCCTAGGTGTGCTGAAATTACCTTTCAACAGCTCACCCGGGAGTATCTCCGGGAGATTATAACATGACAACTTTACTGTTTTTAAAAAATGAATAAACGAAGTCATTAAAAAGCATTTTTTTTCCCAGATAAGTGAAGTGCCTTCCATCACCCAGTGTGCAGTCATTAGGTCTAATGTGCTTTTCTGCAGAAATATTTCAAAATGATCCAGGCTTCCCTTTCTCACTATTTGTGGCACAAGAAAGATTTGTTACAGGAGTCTTGATTCTTTCTAAACAAAGAATGTATCCACAATTAAAACATGCTTCATTTCCAGATTCTACAAAACCAACAAACCCACTATGCTTTCTAAAACATTTTTTGCTCCAAATCTCTTGCTATTTGAGTCTACAAGTTTTTGTTCTCCATTTCTTTCTTCTAAGAACAAATAATAACAGAAACCCCACTAAATGATTGCCCTATAGCATGCCTGATTCCTCAGGAGCTGTTTTCAGCAGAGAGCCTATTGAAAAACTATACTATAAGGCCAACTAAGTGTTGATCACCTGCCTTCCCTTTATTTTGGGGAATACACACTCTCGGAAACAAGCAGAGGACACAAATTACATTATGCACTTGTGTGTTGGCTGCACACAAAGACACTGTACTGCAGTGATTCTAGCCCATCAAATTGCAAGACATTTGCAGAATAGCAATAGGTAACAGCTCAAGGTTACAACTAGAAAATGTGACTAAAAGCAGGTAAGGTCTGTCCATGTAGCCCAGCTGCTGTGTCTCTTGTCTGATCAAGACACACTACTCCAACTCTCTAACAGTGCTTCACACTGCAGAACTCTTCAGCACAACATTGTCATTTGGTTCAGATCTCACCACTGAACCTCAGGAACAGCAGAGCTTTTCTCCTCTTCCCTCTGCTTCAGCACCACAGCACTGCTGCCTCTGAGGTGAGTTGAGACCTGAATTCTTGTGGACTGGTGGGCAGCACAGGTAGTGGTCAAGCCTCTGGCATCACTTTTCTAGCCTCTCTGGGGGAATGAATAACTGACCTTCAGCAGCCCTGCTGAAAATGACTGTCCTCTATGCAGTTCTGCGTGAAACACCTGCCTTCTCTGTTACATCCTGTGCCCTGGAGAGCTGCCAGGAGAGTTGACTCATGGGAAAAATGTAAAAATAAGCTATTTAAGGCAAAGGGAATGATGATTAAAGGTAAAAGCAAGCTTAGGAGCAGCATATAAGGATGTGAAAAGCTAAAGCACAGATGCAGCAAGTTCGGAGTCTTTCACTAAACCTACTTAATAAGCTAAAGTACATCAGACCTATCCAGTTCTGCACATGTGAGATAAGTCACAGTGCTGTTGTAGTTCATCCATCATTTCTTTTTGATCACGTCCTATTTTTCATTATACCTGCATATCAACTTTTAAGCAAGCTGCAAGCTCTTAAAAAACAGATTAGGGCAATGTGTGTGTCTGTAGTTTGTCTAACATCAAGGAGGTCTCTGGGAGCTGCTATCCCATATAAAGAATACTCATTGCAGAGTCAGGAGTGCAGCACCCTCTCTGGGCTGTTGGAAAAAAGTCCCAGCTGGATTCAATGAGCAAGATTTCTTCAACCTTTGTGTAGGGCTGGAGAAACTTGAGGTTAGTCCTTTACAGTAGCTGCACCTTCTAATCTCATTTGTATACAGCTAAACTAGGAAAAATGAAAGAAATGACAGAATCAATGCTTGCAGTGGTTCTGCTTTTAAACAAAGTTTAAGGATGTTGTTATTTACATCTCATGGTTTGTGCTACAGGTAAATCCATAGCGTTAAAAACCTACAACCATCTTTTCACAGTACAGATGGCATGAGCTTATTCTTACACTGGTTTCACAATGGATCATACTTGTGGTGGTATGTTTTGATAATGCTTTACTCTTGACAACAGAAATGCTATATCCACCTGACTTCTGTTTCTACTGATCTAGGACAGCAGTTGGTGCAAGCATTTGAAAATGTCTTTCTACCATAACTAAAGGTGTTTAGCTATTTGGAAAATCCCTAAACCATGTTCTGTAATATCTTCCATTTGTAAAAAATCCAATTTCAATAAAATGGCAATACTGTTCTGACATAAAGGAAGAACATATTCCAGAATGTAGCACAGTGTGTGAAAATTAATTTGAGGGTGTTTTTGTCCCTTAAATGCTGTTGTTAGAGAATAAGGTTAATTTCCACTATCTAGTGTAGTCCAAACCTGATTTTGAAATAATACATTTTACAGACATTGAAGTATATCACCTTGTACAGTTGGCTTTGAACATTTTGAAGTACAGTACCTTTTCACATTTTATTTTGGCACCTGGATCTGATTGATTTATTTGTTTTGATGGAAAAGGCTGTAAGAAGAAGTTTGTCCACTGAGAAGAAAAGAGCAGTCATGAATTTCATGGCATATATGTAACTCAATTGTGTAACAATTCAATATAGTATAACTCTCCCTCTCTCAAGTGTTACAAAATTAGCCAGTTTGGTTAGATGTTCTGGAAAAGTGAAAGACAAGTTTGTTGTAGCTGTCCCAGACTCACAGAACTGAGAGCTGGAAACAACATTTCCTTTTTTTACAGCTGTCCTCCACCTCTTCGATTTACTACATTCTCAAGTGGTTCAGCAGACTAATTTTTAAATGATTCACTGCTGGAGTTTCTACTGCTTCCCTCTAGAGACTGTATCGCTCTGATAGATGTCACCATTAGAAAGTGCATCAGCAGTCAGGCACAAATAGCTTTTGTCCAGTTTCATCTCAATATTACTTCATGGTCTACATTACAGAAACCCTGCCCCTCCCTGGCTGTCACATTGCTCTTACTTGCATTATTATAGTCTCTTGAAACTGACATCAGGACTGAAGTCTCCTTGAGCCACATTTTTAGTATAAATGCTTTATAAAAGATTGTTTCTACTTTGCCAGTTTGCAGTCTCTGCAGGTAAGTGACTTGGCAAATACGAAGTGCTAAGGAGACAGGCGTAATATAAAAACAAGCCTATGCAAATTTTTTTGGTATTTATAAACAGACCAGTGCACTGACATTTAACCTACTTTCCCCTCCTTTTTTGGGCTATTTTCTCACCAGCCATCACAGGCTCGTTATTTGTAGATTAACGAAAAGAAGCTTTCAAGCGTGACTGGGGCCTTACACAAAGGCGTTTCTACACCCTCAGCTTCTGGTTCTTGTGAACATTTTTTCTTGTACAGAACTACACAAACATATTCATGGTATATCACACAATACTATTTGGAAACAATAAAGGAACAATAAAGGAATCTAAATCGCCTGCTTAAATCCAACGAAGAAGCACCCCTGCAGGTTTCTTAGTAAAAATCTTGGCTCAGTATAGAATGCTTGTCACAAAAGCTAAGGTGGTAGGATTTACACAGAAATGGCTAAAAACTGAGATGAAAATTGTAAGATGCTATTCAAAACCAGTGGTGTCTCCTCATTTAGAATCAAGGATCCAGGTCACAAGATCTTGCTGAAGGAAGCTGAATAACTAAGGAGAGAGGAGATATTATATGCTCAAGACAATAAAAGACTGGAAAAAGGCAAATAAGAACAGGATAGTTAATCTTGTAAGAAGATAGATAAAACAAGACACAGGAAAAGAATTAAAAATGGTATGTGGTATAATAGCTTTCAGCTAGAGGGTATCAATGATAAGGGAGTCATAAAATGTAATCAAACGGTCCTACAGCACTCAAAAATACATTACAATTTAAAATTAATAAACTCTGTTTCACCTTTAGCCACACATCCTTGCCCTTCAAATACTTTCTGTCAAGATCTTAAACCCAACACCAAAATAGAAGACATGGCTTTAACAGTGTTATCGTGGGCGCATATTTTATTCTTTCAGGAAAAAATAATGGATCAAGTGAAAAATATTATGAATATCAACCCACAGGGGTTGCTTAGGTTCATCTGTTCATCTTCTTTAGTTCTTCACTACAATTTTTTATTAATTTCACGAGCTGCACAACGCTTTTAGCTGATTCTCTCAGGATAACAAGAGAATAAGTTTGTCAGCCTGTTCTGCCTAATTAACCAGCAGATCATGTGCACTGACCAGGACATGGGTCAGTATAGTTGCTACCTGCCTGGCAAAAGCTGTCCCTGTGACCTGGCTACTAACACAATAGTGCAGAGTGATGGCAGCTTCTCAAACTTGTACCATGGCTCTTCAACCTCACATGAAATTATTAAAGATTCATTGCATGCAGATATTCCATCTCCTGAACAAGTACTGTGCTTGCCAGGATGAAGCTCCATTGCCAGAGACTCTCTGACCTTATTAATATTTAAAATATTTTATTAAAAATCAAATAGCTCCAATAAGTGAGATCAAGGAAGAACCCCCGTATGAACCCAGGAATACAAAACTGTGGACTTCTCCCAAGGACTTGGGATCTTTTTACACCCCCTGCTCATAATCAGACATGAGTAACTCTGAGCTGGTGACTCTTTCATGGGTATCTTGCCTACCAGTTTATGGAGTAATTTATATTAATTTCAGCCATTTCTGCATGAGAATGTCAGTACACTGACATTTACACTAGAATACACAGTGGAATAAGATCTAGGGGATACTGCGGGCACTTCAATCAGATCATCCCTCCCATGAGTCACAGAAAGCAAATCAGAGGGTATTTAAAAGACTGGACTGATACAACCAGCAGCACTGTGGGTTAGCTCTCCAGATAGAACAAACAGGTACTGTCCTTCTCAAACTACTAGGTGATTTTTGCCTTGGAGATCAGCTGTACAGCCATCTCTAGAGGTAAGATTTCAGTCCTCAGCACCAGTTCTTGACAACACTACTGTTCTCCAAGTGCCACGCTTTGCTGCCTGCATCAGTTCCTGTGTTTGCACCGTCATCTGATTGCAGCTGAACTGAGATCCAAGCAACATGTAGTACAAGCCACAAACCATTCCCAGACAGCTGCTCTCACCCTAGAGAAAACAGCACTTGATCCAAAGCCTGCTGAATGCAATGCAAAGACAGCTGTCATTGGATCCAAATAAGAAAATATTTGGGGAGTAGGGAGGTGGGGGGGGAAGCTTTATTTTGAGGTTTCCTTTTCCAAAATTAAATAACTAAAATGAAAATTTTAAACACTTCAGAGTGAAAAGTATTGGGTTTGACACATTATACTGAACCAATTCAAGCAGAAACCATTTCCAAATGACAAGTTTCTCTGTAACTCCTCTGCTCAGAGTCTTTTTTGCATGTTAAAGTTGCAGGAACAATTCAGTCAGTATTATCCTTATACCACACCATATATGTGGATTCTTAGATACCTCTCTAAAATGTACTAATTTTAATGGTGCTTGTATTACAACTGTTTAAACTCCATGTTCTGACAGGAAAAATACATAAACAAGTTTAAAAGTTAAGTCCTTTGCACAGCAGTGAAGTTAGAGCTACTTGATGCTATGCTCCACTGGAGCATTTTATACAAGCACATCAGAGTTTATAGGAAGGACAGTCTGCCTGTTTTTTTAAAACATGTTTTGGCCCTGAAAACTTAAACTGACTTCACTTGAATATAGCATGAGAAAGTCATGGAAAAGCAAAAATAAAACATACCTATTCCTGCAGTTTTACATTTAGACCAGAACCATGGATGTTTTTGATTTTGTGTGGCTAAAACTCAAAAGGTGTTGTAAGTGCCCAAATACTGATTTTTGTCATGGTAGATAAACTCCTGCAACAGCTACATGGGCAGCTTCCAGGTAAGAGAGAGAATATTCTCTTCTTGAATCCTTGTCTATTCACACTTTCATCATTAAATTACCTTCTCCTCTGTATCTCAGAAATCAAGGAGCATAACACTATTCTGCAAATCAACAGTTAGTTACTACCTTATTTTAGTTTCCATTATTTTCTGAATTTATTTCAACTTTAATAATTTCAGTTAGCATGTTATAACATGATTGATATACAGCAGATTTTTATCGATGGTGTACAGCAGATACTAGATTGAGATATATTGTCAGCAGCTACTGCTTAGTTTGTGTGTTGGCAGAAGTTACTGTTAATATCCACTTTAGACTGTCTAAGACTGTAAGGAATAGTTGCTGACTTTGTTTCAGCCCCATACTGAGCTGCAAGGATGAAAGGATGCAACGCATCCCATTGCTCTTCAATGTCTTCTGAGCGTCATTTGTATAAACACTTTCTGTTTGATTGGTATAATATTTTGGAGATGTAGAGCAAAAACCGTATATCCTGAGATTGCTGAATTCATGTCATAGCACAAAGATGAGCTTTGTAGAGTTTGGAATATACAAGCCATTGGTTTCTTTTGACTTACACTGAAATGGTACACATTGTAATAACAAAAGGATAGCCTGGATGATATTAAAACAAACTGTTATTTTTTATCACAAATTCGTGCAGAATGTTTCAACAAAGAGCACTAATTAAAATTTACATCTTTGTGTTATTTAAACTTTAATGATCCTGTCATAAGCATTACTGTAATATTAAAATTACTTGCTAATGTCAGTCATAAACAGTGATGTCATATTCAATACTGCTGTAAATGAAAAACTGTTCTTCAGTTTCTAGATAAGCTTTTACCAAGCACGCCTCACAGCAAAATCACGAGTTGGATTTCACTGCCAGAGCTTTTGCTCCCAAACTCATATTTATTAGCCCACATATAAAAGCATGCATGAAAAGAAGCTGACAGAGCACAGTGAGGCATGAATTTTAAGTATATTCCAGCATCAAAGGTCAGAAGCAGATTTCCTATTTCAGTAGCAATTATAAATATCCATCAGAGGTGAAATAGGATTGACATAATGGGTTATGTTGTTTTTCCTGTTGGTTTTGAAAGGTTAACACTCTGAAGAAAAGAAGAAAACCCCCTATTCCATCTCTTTAAAAAAGGAAATACTTTCCGAAAAGGGTAGAAATGGGGCACGAGAGTACCAGAGCACTTTTTCTTCCAAGGGAGGTATTCATGGACTCAGAGATTTCAAGGCCAGAAGGACAGTACAAGGACACCTTCCCATTTACGTGCTGTTTTCTTCTTTCAAGTCAGATCCCTCAATACACGCTTCAAACCCCAAAGTGATACTATCTAGACTAATCAGCAGATAGCTGATGCGCACCCCACTGCCCTCCTTTCCTTGTCATCTACAGCATGTTGAGGCTGTACAAAATTTCTGTGTCATAAAACCCTCTTCTAAATCTAGCCCAGTCCAAGGGGTCAAGGGGAAGGACCTGCAGGACCGTAGATTTCCAACACTATGTATTGTTCTTCCAGGATGTGACTTTATGTAATTCCCAACACACAGTTGTTTATTCATCTTTTTAATTTCCATTCATAGGTCCCACTTGATTTGGTAACTCTAATGAGCAAAACAAGCTCCCTGGATACCACTCTTATGTCTCTTTCTGTTCTTTGATTTCAATATATCATCTACAATTTCCCCATTGTTACCTCTGTTCTTCTCTCCTCACCCAAAACAGACCCAATTCCATCACTGTTATACCTGAATTTAAGAATTACTGTTGTCGTGAAGATAATAATAAAAAATACTTTTCTGCTCTCAGTATATTTTTGGTAGCGTTTTACCACTTTTCAGCAGCAATGCTTAGAAATTTGTACAGCACTGAAGGGATGAAAAGTCACACACTATCTAGGGTGAAAATCCTTGTGATTATGAAATGTTTCATTAAACAGCTGCTGTAACTATTTCATACTTCATCATTTAAAGGAAATAACGTGGATAGAAGCCTTTTGCCTCAGCTGACTTTGCACAGTTCTACTATGAAACACATCACTATAAATTAAATTACTTTGACAAGTAACAGCCCTCACAGCTACTTTGGTTTAATGCTCTCAGCAAAGGTCTCTGGATGTGGGGTTTATCTAGGTGACAACATCAAGAAGCCAAATAAGGAAATTAAACATATCCTAGGTGATTTCCTCTGAACAGGTTTTATGTGAAAGATGATAAATAGAGCTCTGTATTTTGAACAGAAGGTTGCAGCAGGGGCAGTGCTGACGGGCTCTAGGCTTTGTGCCAAGGTATTTATTTACTTGTTGTGTCATGATAAATATTAAGCCACAGTCTGAAGTCTCACCAAGCAAGAAAAACTCAAAGGGCCTGGCACAGTGGATTTTGTTATGTCTCTGTGTCCCCTTTCTGTGGGGAATGAGGAGTCAATGTGTTTCCTCAGTGTCCTGACCACCAGGGTTTATATTTCACTAAGGGGATGAAAACTGTTGCATTTTTGTCAATGAACAGCCCAGGTGCTTTTCCTGGGACTGTCAAATTTGCACAATACTCCACATTTCTGAAAAAGTCCAAAACAAAACTGTTTTGATTAAACATCAGAAAAATATGTTTTAAATACTGAATGGTTGTGTTTGAGAAGACTGCTTGCTTAGATCTCTGAGTACTAGGGAATGGTTTCTGTCAGACATTTGCTAAATAGAAAACAAAATGAAATTTCAAAGATTATTTGCAAAACTATGTGAATTACCACTTAAATGGTTACAGAATAGTGACTTGCAGACATGTTACCTTTTACTGAGAAAAGCTTTGTAGGTTGCAAGAGCAATAGTAAAGAATTAGAATTATGAAATAGATACTTCATGAAAAAAAAATAAATATCTCCATTTACGATAATTTACCACTTTGGTTTGTGTAGTCACTGAAAAACGGTTTCACTTGGATGCTATAAGAGCATATTTTGATATGTAAGTTATCAGCCAGTGAAAATAAAACATCTTTCCTATTGCATTCAGGATTTGAACAGTACTTAAAGCAATATTAGGAAGTTACCAGCATTAGGCAGTTGAGATTCTGTACAAATCGCTGCAGAAATGTGCTCTGAATGAGGTTGTGGGATGCGGATGAATACTTAAACCACCACTGAAGGAATACAAAAAGGGCTAGCTCCAAATAGTTTGTGAACATTTTATGTACTCAGTCATTGGGTTGTGAGGCAATAACTGAAAAAATATGTGTGATGTTTTTGCCCAAATTTGATTAAATTTTATCTCTTAGTCACTTCAGTAATAGATTGGTGGTGATATGCTGTGCTGCCTTATTTACAAAAGAGCCAGGCCACTAATTTCTCTTCCTGGTCCTTCGCTTCTCAAGTCTGAGAGAACAACAAGCACCATGAGATGTCATTTCCTGAGCCTGCTTCCCCAGTGCCATCACAGTAATAGCCTTTGTTGATTTTGCTAAGCAGGAGGAAGAAGGAATCAGACCTACTGTCTTCAAAGGAAAAATGTTATTCCTAGTCCCTGACAGTAAAAGCCTGTTTACAGCCTTTGAATGAACTGCCTATGTGTCCTAAATGAGCACAAATCATGACATATAAACTAATGCTTAAAAGTGAAAGTTGGACAGTTAAATCTGCTTAGTAGCACATGAAATTGAAGAGGGCCCAGAACGAGAAACCAAAACCAGCACTATTACAGCTACAGAGTCTGTGATACAATTTTGCCAGTCTCATTAACTCACATCTGTAGTGAGTACAGAAAAGTACAAGGATAAAGAAGGCTGACGCATTCACCAAGGTTCTGTGGGGTACT
This sequence comes from Coracopsis vasa, assembly GCA_026283785.1. Taxonomy (NCBI): domain Eukaryota; kingdom Metazoa; phylum Chordata; class Aves; order Psittaciformes; family Psittacidae; genus Coracopsis; species Coracopsis vasa. The sequence goes on from JANHGB010086497.1 coordinate 25,348, forward strand.
CCTCCCCACAGACTGCTGCTTTCCTCACTGAATTGCTGCCTCTGCCTGGTAATGTTGGAGGGAGACTGAAGGCTATGAAAAAGCAGAGAAAAACAACAACCAGCTACAGAGATTTTGTTGTCAAATGTCTGCTGACATTTTTTTTTATATATATTTACAGGAAAGCCAATGGCAGATGAAAATTTTTACTTTCCACTAACAACAGAGCATCACTGAGGATTACCACATTTTCAGCTGCCTTCACAGTGAGTGCCACTTCTTTCTGCCTGAATTTCAGTATGCACTGTTGTACTGGTCTTCTCCAGCCCTCTCCAGGTTTGATACCAGAAACACTTGTTCAGTCAGGAATCTTCAATTACTTGTAGTAAAAATATAACTTGTTTTATTGATAATCTTTCACTTGTCAAATTCATGCTAATTGCATTAAGTTCTTGTCTCTTCATCTGAAAGTTTCTTCCCTTACACAGGGCAGAAATGTTTAAAAATAAACAGATGGAAAAAAGTGCTGCTAGAGATAGATAGACTAGGTCTGAAGGCTAGAAAGATACCTCTGCTAATGGCTACCAGGAATCAGATGATTGCTGAAGATTTGTGACTGTAGGAAGTTATAGGCCCATCAATCTTACTTCAGTCCCTGGGAAAGTTATGGAGTGAATCTCCCTAAGGGCTATTACAAGTCCAATGAAGCAAGCGATTTGGAAAAAGCATGGATTCACAATGAGATCAGTCACCCACAAAAATAATCTCACCAGGGAATTGGTGGAGTCTCCAATGTTGGATACTTCTAAGGTTCAGCTGGACAGGGTACTGGGCTATCTTGTCTAGATTGTGCTTTTGCCAATATAGGTTGGACCAGATGATCCTGAAGGTCCCTTTCATCCTGGTTGAATTCTATGATTCTATGACTGTAGCAAGCAAAGTGAGGAGGGATTTACAGGTGATACATGACAAACCAGTCACGCATGACATGCAGAAATGTTCATGATATGGCTCTGATTTTCCTGCCAAAATTTGGGCTGCTGTTATCATTATAATGTTACCATCTCAAAATAACATGTGCCAGGCACTACAGATGGGTCATCAGCTGGCACATGTGAGTTCTGCATGTCACTGAATATTTCCCAGCCAACCAGATAGCTTTGGAAATTTTTCAGGGAAGGCGTTAGAAAGCTGTCCAGTGCCATTGATAACAAGAAGAATAATGCTCTACAGATGTGCTGCCAGAGAAAGATATTGGCATGTGATAAATATTACAAAATTTGCAACTTTTTCACAGCTAGCTCACCAGCCAAATGTCACACACTTCCAAGGAGGCTCTCACAGCTGTTTTATAAAAATAGAAAAAGATATTCACTCACACTAGTAAACTCCCTTTACAAGAAAAAGATATTCACTGACACTAGTAAACCCCCTTTACAAGAGGCTCAGTACTTAAACAAAAGCCAATTCTTGCACTCAAACCTGACCCCATGTCTTAAGTCACTGCCAGGTTTGATAGTATTCTCCAGCTGAGAGTAGGAGAATGTTATCAAACCTGTGAAATTTGAACAAATGCCAGTACTGATGTTCTCCATGGGTTTACTGTTTCTTTTGAAATCAAAATAGTTCTTGATTTTTTCTGTCACCAACTCAATAGACAGAGGCAAAGAAAAGGGACGTTCACTTATCAATAAAAGTGATTCAACACTATCAATAGCTTTTCTTCAGGCACGTTAGGTAACATTCAAAAGGAAAATCTGATAACCCAGTGTCTCCAAGACATATGTATATCCCATGTTGACTGATTCTATGATGGACTACCATCTTCAGGAAAATAAATAATTTCCTTATAATCTACTAGTCACTGCTGAAAACATAATGACAATCCTACTACAATACTTGGAAAGTGAAGCTAGTGAGAGATGCTAGCATATACATGCAACACAGCATATGCTTAATGTAACCCCTCACAGAGTCTGTCTATAGTTCAATGGTTTCTTTCAAATCAATCCTGGGAAGTCTTCTCTGACACAGTGCTTCACAAAATCCAATTACAGTTCAACAAGTGAGTCACCACAGACACTTTTTTTCATATTGACCACCAGGATCTTGTTTGTTCTTGTACTGCACTTTGCTGCATGACCCATCTGCTGCTTGCATCTTGCATTTACAATATATACCTCCAAGCAAGAGGCAGTCTTGGGTTTATTTGTACAGTGCTTTTCACAGTAGAGCTTAGGCCTCTAGATGTTACCATAATATAAAAAATAATCTCTATTTTGGGATCTCCAGACATTTTCCAAGCACAAAATAAGGTTTTGTATTAATAATATTTAATTAATTAATTAACATCATTTTTCATAATAAACAATAGCAGGGTGCTAAACCAATATTAACCATAGGGAAAAGAGTCTATTTTTCTTGTAGCTCAAAGCACTTAATCCAAGCTTCCTGGAAGTCTCCCTTCATCACAGATGCTGCTTTTTTTTTTCACCTTCAGGTGAATAGCATGGCAGTGGATGTTGCCTGACGCATTAACAGAGCCCTGATATAATTGAGAGAGGCTGAGACAGAGTGTTCTACCAAAAGGTCTTGAACTCAGGAACTTGCTTTCCTCATCTTTCCACAAAGCTCGTATTAGTTGACCTTTAGGTCATACTACAAAGGATACCTTTTCTACAAGTCTCCTTCTGGGAAACCAGGATGAGTGGGTTGTGTTGGATGGTGGGAAAGACCTTTTTTCACTACTTTCAGAAGGCTTTTATATTATGTTGCTCGGTTTGACTTGTGTTTTATTGCACACGCTTTCTTGAACTTTTGGATAGGCTTGTTTTTCGCAAAATCAAAACAATATATAATGATGCAGCAGATTGCTGTTGAAACTGAACCACAACATTTCTAGTAATTTCTGACCAGTTTGCTCCTAAGAGAAGTAGGTGGGAAGAGGAAGGGATGCTGACTGCTGCTGTGAAATACAGTTTTACTTTGATTGCCTTTCCAGGCTGACTCTGCAGCTATCCTGTGCTGTAGTGGACGTTTCCCCAGTAGAGCTGTGGCAGAAGCAGCTTCACTTCACTTAACTCAACTCAAGCTCACTTTACACATGCAGGAGAGAAACGCATATGAGGCAAATTCAAGAAATAGCTTTAAATTGTGCCTGTTGTTATGGTTATAAAAATACATTTTATAATTTTTTATACTTTTTGAATATATTTTTAATACTTTTTATAGTATAAAAAGAGGTCTGGTTCCAAGAAAGTCATAGTTTGTTCTCTGCTCCTCATAGTATGAGTAGGGACTGTTTGTTCAAGTTTCTTCTGGGTCCTGAAACTGGTTCTTATTTGTCTAAGCTGGTTGAAAATAAATGCAATAGTACCAGGTGTGCTGAATGAAGACAAAAAATCCAGATACAACAATCCAGATATCCTGCCAAAGTTGTTTGCAAACAGAGTTAGTCTTAAAAGAGATTATTTTGCTAGAAAACCCACAATCAATGTGTTTAAACACTACAGATCCTGATGTATGTTGTGATGTGCAAGTGTCCACCTTACTAAACAGCTGACCTTGCTAAGAAAGCCAGCAAGAAGAGTCCCAAGCAGCATCTATATGAAATGAGCTCTAAAATGACTTTATTTTTATATTTTCTTGTTTTGGAGCATGATGAGATGAGTGGCTAGTGCTGTACTATCCAAAGACAGAAAAGGTTTTGCTTTGGGAATAAATTAAACACTATCTAAAGTGGTTTGCAATCTTTTTATATGAGACCTTCTGAAGTCACTCTGTCTAGGCTTTTCTGTAGTGTAACAAAACTGCCTTTTGCTTTGTAAGTGTATTACTTCAGTATAGCTGACACTCACCTTAGTGGGAATGACATCATTCAAAAATACAGTGTGTCCCTGCTTTCATTCATTTTTCATGGAGTGCTTAGTATGACTTGGGGATTACATGGACAATGGAAAACTTCTGCCCCTGAGAACAGAAAGAAACCTTAAGAGAAAGAAACTGCTATGCAAGTACTTCCTCCCTCTGATACAGTTTTTACAGCATCTGGATATACCGGGGAAGTTTTCTAAGTTTTAATTTCACTTTGAGTACTCTTTTAATTATTTTAAAAGTTTAATTTTCTTCATCCAGAGTTTAGGAAGAACATTCAAGCATCACCCACTCTACTATTCTCTTTCTATCCCTGCTTTACTAAGAAAGCCATGCTTTACTATGAAATCCCAAACAAACAGATTTATAACTAGAGCTTTCAAAATAAAAATACGTATATATCATCATGCCAGCAGAAACATTAGGCAGAAGATCTGAAATTTTAATCTGATTTATTGAATTTAGAGATTGTCATGGTATTCAACACAGTGAAGGGTATTAAGGCTGAGGAAGATCTTTCTATGGAGCCAGTCTGCTGCAGGTAAAAGCCTAATCCAGTTATGCTGATGCAATTCTTGAAACCACCACCAGTTCTTTCCACCTAGTAACACCTGCCTCCATGGTGTGCCCTGCTTCAACTCCTGGGACACCGGCAATTGTGCTGCTGCAAGAGCTATCTTGATCTTGTTGGTGAACCATGATCTTTGCTCCCCACCTCTGAACCAACTAGTACTGAAATTTCAGCACCCTGGTGACTTGCTCTTTCTGTGGTCTTCAACAGCAGTTTCTCGACTTGTTCTGAGTAAGAAAAATAGTGAATAAAGGTTGGTATTTACTAGACTCCTAGAAGAAAGAGAACAGTAGCATGTTCCTTGCTGGCATTTTTTACAAATAAAATATATTTATACCTGGTGAAATATTTGCAGGTTCTCAAAATAGCTAGCACAATTTGCTCCCACCTAAATAAACAACAGAAATATAGGCTCCTTCATGTCATATATCCAATTCCTTGGGAAATTGAACTATTCTAGCTAAGACCTGGGCTACATAAATGAAACACATGATTCAAAAGGTGTGCTTTTAAACCAAATCATCTGTAAATAAACCAAAAACATCCTATGACGCTGACATAAGAGTACACTGCAGCAGATTTCATTGGTGTGCGTTTTGTCAATTAAGGAAAGCCTAACTAAAATGTCACAGTTTCCTTATATAGAATAATATCTTTCTTATGGCAAATGTATCATCAACTTATACGATATCATCCTCCCAACTAAAAGGAAGCTAAAGGGTGAAGCAGCTCCAAGAAGCAAGAGTGGAGAAACCCTATCCAGACTTTTAAATGCCCAACCAGACATTCGCTTCTTCTGCAATGAGGAGCTGTCTTTTGTATCACTTCACAGTGAAGCTACACATTTTCTAGGATTTCTGAGAAGAAAAAATAACCCCCTTCAGGACATTTTTTTAGACACACATTTCAGCATAAGTCAAGCCTCAGGGTATGGTGTAAGTTGCCTTCTCAAGAGGGCAGGACTCATGAAAAGGAAGCAATAGAGAGAAAAATAAGAGAACAGCACTCCTCCCACATCATCAAGCACCAGTCTCTGCTTCAAACAGAAATCATTGTGTGATCAATGAGAAGTATAAGAAATTTACCACAGTGTAATAAAATCGATTGTAATGGTAAATACTCCTGCTGCTCAGGAAATGTTAGGATGGATTTTTTGGTGTGGAACCCTCCAAGATATTAGTCTCTAGTATTTTTAGCTTCAGGCTGGCAAAACATTATGAATTTATCTAAAATAATAATAATAATAATAATAATAATAATAATAATAATAATAATAAACAAACCCCAAAACATGAAATCATTTCTTTGACTTATTGAACTGTAGCAGTGGAGCACAACTTCTTCGAACTTCTCTCTTTGCTTCCTTGCATCTGTTTCGCCTCCACAGTAAAAAGTGTTTTGAGGATTTGGAAGCCAAATGAGTCATATTTTCTTCTGTATGAAAACATAACCACTATGATTTAAAATATTACCTGCGAGACTTGTCAACTTTGAATGCATCCAGAAGTAAATTTTTTAGATAGCTGCAACTTCACAGGAAAATCCCCTAAAACAATTCAATGAGAACAATAGAGCTTCCAAAAATGAGAAATTCAAGCATTTGGGTGCCTGAATAAAAATAGAAGATTATTTTTATTATATCAATATCAAAAGTACGTATATTTCAAGCCCTTTCATATAACATTTTTTCTAAGAATATAAACCAGCTCTTTGTGACATTTGCTGTTAAACATAGTTTAATTTCAAAACTAGCCTTTAACCAAAAAAATCATGCTTCTTCTGAATTGGCAGAACTACATCACTACAGAACCACTAATTGCAGTGCCTGCCTACTAAGCCAGGAAAATGAGACACTTGGGAGAAGTGGGATGCTGCAATAGAAAATGAGAATCATCAGGTGATGAAGGCAGTCATTGGCCAGCTACAGAGAGTGGAGTGATGTACTTGGGCCTCTGAAACAGCTGAGAGTTTATAGGAATTCTGAGTAACTAGCAAAACAGTCAAAATGAAAATAAAACCTCTGGTGGTCCTACATGGTATGGCCTCCAGTTCTGCTTAAAAACAGCAGCATGAGAAGACAACTCCAAGTTTTTCACCAGCCATTTGCATTACGGTCAGACTGCAACATTTTTAGATTGCTATACGGTCTGAGAGTTTTACTTTTTTTAAAAAAAAGGTATTAAAAAAATAAGAGTGGATTTTATGTAATCCATTGGTTTTTTTCTGAATCTTGATTGACAATTGATAAGCCAAGAAATGAAAGCAATCAAATAAAACTACTAATGCTCGATTATGTCTTCAGTCCTTTAACCGCTTCAGTGACTGCATCCTCATTTGGGAGGAAATGGTCCATCTTACAAAGACAGGCATATTTTGATATTTTTACTGTGTGACAGTGGTATCAACAATGCTGTTCCCAAAGAGGCATTGTGCTGTGCCATAAAGGACTTACTTGTATTAACAGCATGAGTTAGAAGTTACTTAACGAACTAAAAACTGAGAACTGCTGCACATGGGGTGTGAATGAACAGAGTTGAATAGGCCAAATTCATGTGATTCTTTACTTTGCACTAAACAAACATCAGTCACCTAATCTTTCCACACATTTTCCCTTGACATCCTCAAGCATTAGGCATTAAAAGACAATTTTTCTGATCAAGTGTAATATTGGTGTTTATAAATGAGAATGCATATGCTCTAGTGTACCTTTTCTGATCTGGAAGCAAAATCTGTTTTACCTCCCTTTAAATGGTAGCCAAGATTTGGGTTTTGTTCACTTAAAACCTGGTTTTCTCTCCATCAAGACCTAAGAGACTTCTTATTTTGGATATATGCTTTACTTGAATCACACAATTTGTATTGAAAAAAATCTCTATTGCTTCTTTTTCAAACCCATTTGCTCTTGGGTTGCAATACTTCCATATGAACTACAAAAAAAAAAAGGCTTTGCTCACCAGTGAAGATCCCTTGATCTGCTTGTTCAGACAAAACCAGTTGAGATGTCAAAGATTCTCATGGGGAAAATGCAAATAAAATTGCCCCACAGGACCACCTGACTCAGTGCTCTGTCTCACAATCTTTGTGAAAGATGATATTCAGAGACTGTTTTTAATGTGTATCTTTCTCATCTTTGTCCTGGTTTCAGCAGTAGCAGTCATTTTTCTCTTCCTTAGTAGCTGCTGCAGTGCTGTGCTTTTGACTTTCAGCCTGGGAACAGCACTGATAACACCGATGTTTTCAGTTGTGGCTTAGCAGTGTTTAGTCTGACCAAGGACTTTCTGAGCCTCATGCTCTGCCAGGGAGGAGGGGGAGGCCAGAAGGAAGCAGAGACAGGACACCTGACCTGGATTGGCCAAGGTGGTATTCCATAACACAGCACGTCATGCCCAGGAGGTGGAACTGGGGGCAGCTACCCGGAAGGGCTGGAGTGGACTGCCAGGGGTCGGGCTGGGGTGTCGGTTGATGGGGTGGTGAGCTGTTGTATTCTCTCCCTTTGTTATTTCCTTTATCATTATTGGTGGTAGCTGTAGTGATTTGTGCTATACCTTAGTTACTAAACTGTTCTTATCTCAACCCATGGGAGTTGTATTCTTTTCGATTCTCCTCTCCATCCCTCTGGGAGCTTGCGGGGGAGACTAAGTGGGAGGGAGTGAGAGAGCGACTGTGTGGATGGGCTTAAACCACGACAATCTTTTATCAGGTTCTTACCTCTTTATGTTGGAGTATGCACATTTCAAGGCTTGAGCCCTGAACAGGGGTACTTCCATTCATTTTTATTCATGGTAAAGGTACTACTTTATTTTATAGACGCTATACTGTTATGTGTCTAGCATGTCATATTCTGCTAGACTTTTTATATACAACTATGAATGTTCATATTAAATAATTTTCTGATGCTGTTTGGGGAGTTACTGACTTATAGTTCATGCAATCTTTCCTATTTTAATAATAGATTCTGTACTTTCTTTTTGTGCAGGAGAGTAGCTGACTATAGTGATGAGGCAGAATCTGACAACCTACCCCATTACAGAGAAGAACTGTTGTATATAGTAAGACAGTAACTCCAGCAGGAGCTCTTTAGTGATCTGGAGGTGGGGAGGAAGGGGAAAGAAGTTTTACATGGTGAAAACAAGGACGTATTGCCAAAAAACAGCTTAGAAGAATAGCACATGATGGAGGGATAAACACAGAAGCCTATGGCACAAAAAGATATACAGCTGGAAGAAAACATAAAAGGCAATCAGGAAATGCTCTGAAATGCATTAAGTGTAATAACATGATGGGAAAAAGGGCTTGTTATTTAAAGGAAAAAGGCAAGCTATTGCAGGTGATAGGCAAAATGTTCTTGCTTCAGTTTGCTTATTTTAGTCTGTGTAAAGAGGTTAATTGAGGTCAGCCACTTAACATGGTTAATATTAACAACAAGGAAGGAAGAAAACAGATCGTATTAGGAGAAAAACAGGCCAACAATATTAATATAAAATAGATCTTTAAAATTATCATTCCCTGTTTAGAATCACTTAAGGCCACTAGTTCAGACAGTTTTCTTGGATGACTTGTGAGGAATCAGAAGACTGAAAAAAAGGAAACAACTAGTATCCATTAGCAGGGGAGGGAGGGGGAAGAGAGAAGAAAGGTTAAAGTAGGTATAGGCCCAACAGAACACGTAATATTGATGCCTGGAAAAATATTAGGCGCTACATTATTAATCAGTTTGTAAGAACCTCAGGGATAATCAAGTAATAATGAACAGCCAACATTTGTTAGTCAAAACCAGGTTTTAATCAAAACAATTTTGTTTCCTCTTAATCGTACACATTTCCCAGAAGATGCAGGAAAAAAGTAGATGCAATCTATTTTGACCTTAGTAATGCTTTTGATCTAGTTTGATGTAGCAATCCTATCAGCAGACTGGAAAAATTACTGGAAATATATGATTAGAAAAAAGAACCTGAAAAACAATTATCAAATTTAGTCTCAAAATAGAGACAGCGTTTTAGCTAACAAAGTGGTCTCACCTATTCTATATTTATTATCCAGTTATGATTTATGACAGTGATATAAACAATGGAACATAAAACTACATGTCTTAATCTGGAAAAGAATTCAAATTATTTTGATAAACTGAAGAAACTATAACTATAGCAAAATTCCATAATTAAAAAACTAAAGAACTACATTTAAAAAGGAAAAAATCTTATTGAAAACTTTATGTTAGGCAACATCTTGAAAGTTGCACTGAAGAAAAAAAATCTGACAGTTGCAGCGGAATGCACACACAAAACTGTGTGCTGCTGAAAATAAGACAAATGTCATTTTAAGAAGTATTACTTAGCGTTTTGTGTATACAACAAAAGGAAAGGAATTACATCTTTTCACTCAACACTGCTAGGGCTTCTAATGAAAGATCATATCCAGAAAAATTGGAGAAAACTGTAAATTGTAAGAGTCTTAGAAAATATGATCTATGTGGGAAAGCTATTAAAAAAAAATAAATGGAAAAAAGCCCAGAGAACACGACTGGGAAAGAGATAATATTCAAAAGGTTTCTCTAAATCGGACAGGGATGTACTGTTGCCTACATGCATATTGTTATGAAATAAGATGTGGATCTAAACTAAAACTCAGGATAGACATAAAGAGAAACTGTCCAAGTATAAAAATCTTTAAATATCAGAATAGTTTTTTCAGAATGGGCTCCCACCGGAGATTTACAAACAATCTTGTCAACATCTGACAAGAGCCATGTGAGTATGTGTAATTCTGTCTCAAAGTGTGCACATGCACTAAATGATCTCTTCAAAGGCTGTTAGTACTTTGTATGCTTTTGATACAAAAATCAAGAATTTCCCCATTCAAAAATGTATAGTGAGTGACCTCTGGTCCTGAAACGATTCTAACTAAAGTAACAAGGCTGAGACCACAGTATAATCCAGTACATCCTATTTATTGACATATATTTTCCGGTACTACTTCAATCTTTTTGTATGATGGGCATTGGCAGTTTTACTAGAAAAGTAAAAAAAGAGTTGCCGTTCACCTGAGTAAAGGTTAATCTCAAATTAAAATTTTTCTTCACATATCTTAACATATTTTTACCTCTTAGGAAGTCTGCATGAGAGCAAATTCTACGCTTATCTCCACTCTGTGCTTTAACTGTCTCTAAAAAGAGAACAAAAAAAAACCCCAGATAATCAATTATTAAGAACCCTCCCCACATTTCACAGAAATCCTAGTTCTGGGCAAAAGAAACAGGGCTTTTTGCTGACTCTATCCTTCTGCATCTTGCGTCCTAAAATGTGAAGGTAAGTTATTAAAATATGCTCACTTCATCAGAAAATTACTAGCGTCAAAAGCTGTGTTACCCAATAATAAGCATCATCTGGGATCCTCAAACTCAATAGCATGAGCTGTTTCTTCATGGCTTGTGAAAAGATCACCCTTGTCCAATCCCAGCTCAGAAAAACAGGTTTTGAGAAACAGAAAAGCACATTTGAATCCCCTAGAGATAGGTCACTGAATCATTCCTGTGTTTTCTAATGGTCTCTGAAGTAAGAATAACTTATCAGAGAAGCTATGCAAAAATAAACCATGCTGAATAAAGTAATCACACATATTTGTTTAAGCACCTCAATTTTTTAAAATAAAACAAGAAAGGTTACAATCCCTGTATTCTCTGTCAACAACATAGGAAAGGTACATTCAAAGGAAAAATATTAAGAACATTTCTACGCTGGTTTGTCAAAACACATTTCCCTTGTCCTATCCCTTAACTCTACCAAAAGACAGTATTTATTGGTACCATGGGGCCTTCATTTTCTGGGAAAAGTAAAAAAAAAAGAAATGGTGATGCTGGACTGAAATAATGTATTGAGAAGGCTGATAAGATCATTCCATTAATTCATCTACATACTTCACACAATCACTTTATAAAAATCCCATGTCAACAGTCAGAACTGTGGGGTAATTTTATTTAATCTATAATTAATCTCAAATAAGGTACTACTTCAGAGAAAGAGTACAATATGTTGGCCACAGTATTAACCATTTAACTCTTCCTTGCCATCAGAGCCATGATGTCTTTTTTTTTTTTATACAGAAGTGTTGGATATAGGGACTGGCACCATGAGGTGAAATGCTATAACCCGAATACTGGGAGACTGGGATACAACTCAAGCTGTAAGTCAATGGACTGAGCTACATGAATCTAAAGGTAAGTGCTGCAAGAGATTTTGGTTACTTGCTCACTTTAGTTGATTTTGATTCCTGTGCTGAATGCCTATGCCCCGGTGATATTGCATCAAAGCTGGATCCGCCACAAAGAATAAACTTAAACCCATTATTTTTTCACCTTAGTCTGCCATTATCCCTCTTTTCCTTACACACACTAGAATCCACAATGCTTTTCCTTGTCTTCCCCTCTTCTCACTTCTTAACAAAACAGATAATGGAATAACAGTGTCTGCTTACAATTAAATACATCCACAGCAGGAAACATTCCTCCTTTAATCTGCCAGATGCTTTTAGGCAGAAAAGAGAGGGTTTGCAACATGTCTTAAATAACTTTTGCACACTCAAATACCATGAAGGCAACTCATCCCACTAGGGATCTTGTTATATAGTTCCTCTTTCCTGTGAGTTTTTATGGAGAGGGCACAGAGAAAAAAAAAAAAATAGGTTTTCCCTGCCATGGTCCATTAAAGACAGATCACCAATGAAAACAAGCCATTATTTACAAATGTCCAGGACAACATCAACGAAGTTTAACCACTTCAGTGTTTTTGCCCTATCTAGTGCTGCAAAGAGCTGATATAATTATTCCTAGTCTGGGGGCAGGCTCATGTCACTATTTCTTCCATCTCAAATTGATGTAGCTCCATAGAAGACTAGGTAAGCCTTTTTTTTGTATCACTGGTTTTATAGTCTTAGGAAGATATAACAATTGCAAAGCAAGCAAATAAATAATGATAGAAGGCATCTTTGGAGGCAATCCATTTACTGATTTCTTTTTAAGATGATAACCAGGCAACTTTAAAAACTGAAGACTGCTTCAATTTTATCTTTCTGGGGGATTTGAAGAGAGCAGTAGGATTACATGACTATCATGAAAAAGGTAGACAGGCCACCTCCAGAAAATTATCGGTAAGGTTGGTGGTTTGTTGGTTTGTTTAGATTTTTTCCATACAAGTCCAAAACTCTGTACCATTCTGCCACTGTGCGATGTGGATCCACAGGTTCACCTGTAGGGGTCTCCCCAAGTAGAAATTGCCCTTGTGAGCAATAGATATTCTCATCAGCTTCTAATATATTTTAATACATCCTACATCTAAGGAGAGTTTTCTTATCTCAAATCTGAGACAACTGGCAAGGAGGTTTTTTTGAATAACAGTTGTCCATGACATTACTGCAAATAACAGAAAAAAAGAATGGAAGAAGAAGAAAAAAACCCCAACAAAACAAACAAAAAGTGTTAGAAATTGTCTGAAGAGTTTTTTGAGCACTAAAATCATGCCAGAAAGAATTACAATATTAGTTTAGCATTTTGGGATACTTTAAAATAAATAAATAAAAAAAGTCATATCTTTAAAAGAAAAATGAAGGGGTTTTTTTAATGTATGACTAAAGGTACTGAAAAATACAATTATTTGTCTACATTGGTAATTTTGTTCTACAAAAGGAATAGTTTCTCACTTTCTACTTAATCTCTCCCTTCATTTATTATTATGTTCTCCTCTTATTTCATCTCTGAGAAAGGTGAGCTACATTATACAAAAGTGAGACTTTTTTAGCTGATTGAAATTGTCAAACTCCTTCAGGGGAGAAAAAAACCTGAAAACAAAACAAAATAAACCCTCACATCTTTCTGAAACACTTTAGTTTTGCACATAACTACAAATTTAAAGAAGATGGAGGTTTCCTGCTGAAGCAATTATACTACTTAATATCAGTAATCAGTCACTCACAGGACCATTGTGTGGGCACACTCAGCCCCAACTTCCATCTAGGGACGTCTGAATCCATCTTCCTATGAAGTGCCTACTCCCAGCACAGGAGGTTTTTCCAAGCTGCGCAGCATTGATCAGCTTCATTTTTATGGCCTTCCTAAATACACATTCTGCCAGAGAGACCCCCTTCCTTAGAGCAAGGGGAGGGAGATGTGTGTGTTTTAATTGCTGGTCTGACCTGGTAGATTAATTGAAATCATCCTCCCTCCTGAGAGCACAGCACCATGAGAATACAAAAATATTCTCATTTACTTCCCAATTCATCACTGAAATCAATGCCAGCCTTTCCACTGACTTGGGAATTGAATAAGCTTCTATGTAATTATATTACTGTACTTTATACAGTTATATTTCTATATCCTATACTGTAATTTTACAGCATAGAATTAATTGCATGCAAATGTGCTAGCACATCATTAATAAGATTTATCAAGCACACTTCCAAGCAAATTACAAGAAATGATCGTAATATGGTAAGGATACAGCTTGACATAGCTTTTTGAAAGCCTGAATGGGAGTGTTAGGGTTTTTGGACCAGTACAATCATCATTATGCTACCTAAAGCAATACCCCAAGAGTCCATTCAGGAGAACACACGCAAAACCATGATCACTTAGCCAAGACCTACAGACATTGCTGAAGCAAACATGTTCTTGAGTGCTGCCTTAAAGCAGAATTTTCTCTGCACCAGGCCTTAGGATTTCCATGTCTGTGCATACCTGTCTACAAGCCAGTAGAGTATACCATACACCCTAGGCTTAATCTTGAGCAGTCTACAGTCTTAGAAATATCTGAAAAAAAATCCTCACATTTGTCTCTAATGTTAAGAATTTAAAGTATTTTATCTTCCTATAGTGCTTTAATTTACACCTCAGTCTTTCTGCTACGCCTTACTGCTCTTATTCTAATTGCTGCTATCAGACAACAAGTTTTTCAAGGCAGAGATTGTTTTTCCATGTTCGTTCTATAAACCATCAGGCATGATTTTGGTACATAACAGAGCACATGTCAGAATGGGATGTCTGTCACATTGCTGCATTGGGGTCTTCTGCAAACTCCAGTCAACACATTTTTGTACCTTTTGTACTGCAAAGGGGCACTAATGTTTTGGTCCAGTGACTTAATTTATCAAACAACACTATAACGAAATATTGCCTGAAGTTATGGCTAGTTCTTAAGAAAATCCTTAATTCCAGTTCAGAGGAGCTTAACACTTGTGACAACTCATTAGAAATATTACCTACAAAATCTATGCCAGCAAAACCCAGTGATATGTGAACTAAGGCAAGGACAGAACTCCCAGGTTTAATCTTGCAGACTTATGTGTTTAAATGCGTTCCACTTATAATTAAATTTCACACTGTTTCTGATAGGAATTAAAAAAATAGCCTCCACCGCTGTTAATATATTTCCCACACAATTTTGGCAGCTTTGATCAGCTCTGTCATTTCAGGCATCCGGTAGTTTTCATTTTGATTCAGGAATTAATCAGAACACATTTTTTATTTCAGAATTAGCATACCAAAACTGTTTTGTGAGTTATCATGCTAATATGTTCTATCAAAGACTAAATTAACATTTTACCGCTGTTAACCAGAGGCAATACTTCGTATACAATTTAAATTATGTTGCCAAACTTTCCACTCTGCCAGCTGCTTAAATTTGAGGGTGCTTAGTATCTGTGGACCTAAAGAAATATCTTTTGAAAACAACCTAACAACAAAGCCTCCCACAGTCCAGTACTGCCACTCCCAGAGCTAGTGAAACCCCACACTGCTCCTGAGCTCTATTGTATTTCCAGTGATGAGGTAAAGCACAATGTCCCAAACATCACTACGCAGAATCTCTTTCCATCTTCAGCTTCCTTTCACTTTTTAGTCTCAAAGGTATTACAAAAAAAGATAGGGGAGCAGAAGGAAGGAGGGAACTGGTAACCTGCCATATCTGAACTGCTTTCTTTTCCTGGGAGCAAAAGAGAATGACAAAGTAGTAAGGCTGTATTTTCCACTCTCTTCACAGCTGCTACCCCTTTTTTAAAGCAACCATTCAATGCCAACAGTTACCATTATGCATAAGTGTTTTGCTGGCCGAATTCCTGCCTCTCAACCCTGAGGCTTTCTATGCCAAGCTTCCCAGTTTCACCCTACCTGTAATGCAGCTACTACACGTAAGGGAATGCTGATCAACATCCAGGCAAGCTCTCTTAACTTCTGCGGATTTACATAACATTCTATCTAATGCCATGTAAATTTGTGCTAGAGAAGCTTGAATTTCTGTATATACAAAGAATCTTTTGCCAGGAATCTGGCAGCAGCAGTTGAGGGTAGATGGAAGTTTTCACTTTTCATCTGAAAACAGCTCCTATTCACAGTTGGGACCACACCTAAGTACTTCATTTACACTTAGAATAACCATTATGTTGGTTGAATTAGTATTTAAAGTTTCATTTAACAGGAAATTTAGATGTATTTAGATCAACAGATACACTAATTTATAGAGTTTATCACCTTAACATGACTAATTATGAATGAAGAATAATTAAATTCAGATAGTGCCAAACTCAATTACCCAGGAAGCTGACTCGTGCCTAAAAATTCCCCGTCTCCTTTATTGTCTTTTGAGTCTCAAGAGTATCAAAAAGATTTTTTTTCACTACGGTGAAATCACCAAATTTTGGCAATGTCAGACCAGAGGCACCAAATTCCTGTTTGATGCTGTCTCAGTCAATGGTGCAAAGATATACCAACTGCAGCAACAATGACAAAGAACAAGACCTGAGCTATTCCTCAACTATTATTTGTATTCATTCTGAGATTCACAGGAAGCTTGTACAGAAGGAACCATATTCCAGCAAGTTGTTCTCCCTATAAGCATACTGCCAGAATCCACATTAGCTTCCCTCTATAAATGTCAAATGTTTAGCAATAATTTAATGTTTAAGAGAATGGGACCTGGATGCCACTGCCATTGTCTGTATCCACAAAGAAGATCACAGCTCTTTAGCCAAACACCAATAATTCAAGGCTATCTGGGTTTCTGCTGTGACATAATTGTTAAATAGCAGCTGGGAGCTTATAATCACATTTTAGCTGTGGGTACTGTTAACTAATGGTAGATATATTTCTTCCTACAGAGGAGCTAAGATTACTTCCTCTGTCTCCTCTGGCTACTTTTCCAACCTGTCATCACAATCTTCGTTAATCTGACTTGAGCCTCAGCCAACTAATTCATATCTTTGCCATGCTCTCCTTTGCAAACTGAGGTCTTGTGTCACCCATTGTGGGTGGAAGATATAGATTCATACATATGCTGTTCAATCAACAAGCTAAAAATAACAAGATCCCATCCTTCCTAAGGGTGGGATTCACTTATTTTAAATTTTAGCCACCTGAAGTCCAATCTGGTCTCCCATACTTTGACAGAATGTCAAAAAAGGGTAATAAGCAGATCCAGAAGACAAGTTGTTTGACCTAGTTTAAACTTATTCTTGTTTGAATGTCTGCTTATCTCTCGATCATGAGGAGAATCAAAGTGTCTAGCTCAGACATGCCCAAGTTTTTTCAACTCCAGAGTTACATTCCACACTAACTTCCAAATGGCCCCTTTTCTGGTTAAACAGAAGTGAAAACCAAACCAGTGTCCAGCAGTATGCAGAGGACAAATCAGGTTTTGTGGGCAAAAAAATTACCCATGCTCACCTGATGAAATTTGTCTAAGAGGAAGAAAAAGTGCACTGAAAAAGAGACTTTCATTTTACTCTTATCAGATACCACAAAGTCACAGTCCTTCACAAGCAACACCATTGAAAGCAGGTGTAAGGCTTAAAGCAACTGAAAAACATTAACACCAAGTCATCAGTTACTCCTTACACAAACGCTGTTAACCACCTCAATCTTTCTGGCAGAGCCATCCTCATTTCTTCTATCCCAATTCTCCGAGCCCTCAGTTTTAGAAGCTATGCAAAAATTCACATCATATTGACTCAGGTCTTCATCAGCCTCAACTTATTTTTTTTTTTTCCAAAAACCTTCTTAAGTCATGGTTTTACCACCTAAAAAAAAAAAAAAAAAAAAAAAGGAAAAGAAACCCAAATGCTTAATTCTTCAAAGAAATATAAAAGAAGTAATATTTTTTCTTGCAATAAATAAATGATGTATTTAAAAAATATGGGGTTTACTTACAAACTTTTGATATCAGAATTTGCTACTGTTAGTAAACATTCTTTTTAGGCACACAGACAGCATTTAAAGCTCAATAAAAAGGTGGATTTCTCGACTGTGTTTGTTTAAAAGTTCAGAAAGAGAGCCTGCTATTTAAATTATATATTTAGCTTTTTAGAATATAAATTCTGCTATGAAGATTTTGCAGCTTTAAGCACTGTTTTCTCATGTAGAATAACTCTTTTTTAGCTTCCAGATGCCCTGACTAATTAAATGTTTTCCTTCTCTTTTAAAATTCTCCTTGCCCCACCAAGAGCAAACAATATCGTACCAACAGCGAGAAAAAAAAACAAAACCTAAGAGAAAACTTTATTCTTAATATTTTGACTGTGGTACTACTTCTGACCATTACAGTGAGATTTTCTGAAGAGTTGGTGCCCAGCAAAGCAATAAAAAAAAACCCCAAAACTGTTTCCTCTGTTTCCTAACATACCTAGCTGTTTCTCTTGTACTTTTAAAGGATTCATCTAACCTGCAAAGAGAATTTTGAAGATCTTACTGCCCACTCTCTGCTTCTTTGGGAACCCAACTCCCATTGAATCTCTGGGTTTACATGCTTTCCAACACAGATTACAGTATCACTATTGATTCAGCACACTGCAATTGCCACTCATTTATGAAACAAGCACAAAATACTACTACAGCTTTTTACATGTAAGGTGCAACACAGCACACACAGAGGATTGGTAACAGAGTATGGAGCATATGACTAATGAACCACCAGCCAAGGCTGCTAACTCCATCATTAGTGTGAAAGAGATCCTCATAGTAGTTCAATAATGTCTGCATCAGCTCATCACCCAAAGCACAAGGCGGTTGAAAAAACAGAGCTTAGAGACTTCCTTCTTTTCAGTCTACTGAGCTGTTTGTATCTGTGTTGTGCTTTCAAAGCCCCTTCTGCCTGGGAAAGAATCAAACTCCTGTCTTCAGAATAAACCTGTTCTTTCATCAAAACATTTAAAAAAAAAAATTAAAAAACCCCAAAAAGACAAACATTAATCAGGGAGTCACAAGGGTTAACCCACTGTGTGAGGTGGTGACATTTAAAAAAGCTTTCTTCAACCCAGGAAAGCAAATCTCCCAGAGAAGTCCCTTTGAAGGTAAAAATGCTCTCCAAAGGGCAATTGAGAGCAGGCTCTGAAACACAGGTGATCCAAGCTGCCCACTAAAGGAGCCTGTTGGTTGCAAGTCAGTTTTTCTCAAGCTCCCTGGAAGCCTGACCTTTTCAGAGTTTCATTGCCTTTGTGCTATTGCTGTCCCCAAAGAAGGGAAAGGCTACTACCTCTGATTGATGGCAGCAACTCTTCTCACAAGTAAGGAAGAGAGAAGCAGGTGTAATTATTGGGAACAATTTAGTTCATTTTTCACCCATCACATGGGAGCTAAGCAATGCCTGCAATTAGAGGTTGTTAGCTGTTCCCTGGCTAGTATAAACAGTAGTAACCAGCAGTTGCAGCTGCTTTGTACTCCATTACACAGGAGAAACTCAGCTGCTAGTAGTAATAGATCAGCAGAATTTATTTATTCTTTTTTCTTTAGTAGCTAATAGTATTTTGATCCCTTTTAAACATTCCTATCTTTCTTTTGCCACAATACTTACTTTGATAAACTGCTACAGACATACTGAAATTTACTTTTGAAAATACCTTTTTCTCCACAAACCTTCCATGTGTGGAGCATAACTGTATCATTTCTAGGCAGCTAATATTTGGGTGATAATCTTATTCAAATACAAATATGTTTCTTGCAATTTTGGTTTTACTTGTCTTTCTACAGCAACTCAGCTTATGGGGGAAGGAGAGGAAGAGCTGTGTTTACACTAAGAACAAGCTGTAATTACTGGTTTCAGGTATAAATATGCACCTCCAAATCCTGTAAGAAAGTGAGCCGCTTCAGCCATTAAATTTATCTAATAGTGTAAACATTTGAAGACTATAATGACAGCCTGTTCTTATTTCCCTGCTTGCAGAAATTGAAATTCTTCTGGCTGCTATCAATTACATGTCCCAGCACTTTGTAGGAATGTGAGTGCCAGTGACCCCTTGTTCATGTGTCAAGATAGAAGCTGTGTGCATCTGAATATCTGTCTTTGGCTATCTTAAGCATGATAACATCTTTGGTTGCTAAAATTCTCAGTCTGGCACTTCACTGAGCAATAGCTTGTAAAAATAATAGTAATAACAACAACAATAACAACAATAACAACAGCAGCACATCTTTATAATATGGTAACATGCTTTTAATAAATAGAGTCTTCTAGCTGGAGAATATAAGGTTACACTGGAATAAGATCGTTTCCATCTTGATCTCTTTATCCACTATCCAACACTAACTCAGGAATTGTTGGCAGTGGAAGAAGAGATATAACGATGAATTGTTTAACCATCTAAACAACTAAAGGATAAGTGATGAAATGTGGGACTAGACGGTTTCTCCCTTTTCTTTAAGTAACTGCTTAGGTATCTGGAAACCTAGAAATGAGCAGTCAAACTTCGCAATTTTTATGTAAAATGTTTTATATGAAGTATTTTTTGTTGTTTGTCTTTACTCTGGACATTTTCAGTAATTAAGATTATACCTCCTATTTTATTGTTTCCTTTCAAAATTCAACTGAAGTGTTTGGTGCAGGTAGGCTGCCCCCTCCAAACATTTCTATCACCCTCCATGTTTTGGATGAGATAGTCAGATCTGCAAAATTTGTAGTTAGCCTAACCAGCTGTCTCTCAGCTGGCCTTCTTCAGTAGCTCAGATAACCTACTGCATTGCTCTGTTTCATGACATGTGACGTCACACTAAATGATAAAAATTTATAAAGAACTACTAGCAAACATGTAACCAGATTTTCACTTTTTCAGGATTACCCTTGGCTGCTCTAGCTCATCCCCATTTCATCTCACACATGAATATAGCCACAAAACACACATGAGAAGTAGGAAAATCACTTCCACAGCTGTTAACTCCCACAGTCAGGATTTTGGTATTCACTTTGCAGAGCTTCCAGCCTAACACGATGTGACATTATCTTACATAAGGACATTTGAGGAGGTTTTGAGCTACTTAAATCCAGAAGAACCAGCTGCATTTAAATAAGCTGCTTATTACTTGCAATCGGATTTATTCTTTCCCATCTGTTTCATAGAAGTCTTTGATTTCTGAATTAGGGGAAAGTAACAACATGCTTATGACCATCCTAAGCCCTGCCTCCTGCTCCCTCATTCAAAAGAAGAAAGAGTAAGTTGTCTTTCTTTCCTGCCACACTGTTACGCATTCAATTCTTTGAAATTGATTCAGAGAAAACTCCAGGAGCAAACTTGCCAACAAAATTTTCTAGCTGAAAAGCAGGTATTCTTTATTACGGCACTGGGAGACACAGGGGATAGCTCCTCCTAACGTATATTCTCGTATTGCTACACAAGCCATCCTTATATAGTCACTGGGCATACATACATATTCATGACGCTACGTATGGATTACATAATTTTCTAGAAAGTTTCCTGCATGCATACAAAAATGTGGTGGTGGTCTTTGGGGGTCGTTTACGTCTTCCAACAATCTTCATCACTTCTGGCAGCCTTTGAAGCACGCGCAGTAGATGCTTCTACCAGCTTAATTGGTTCGTTAACATTACAGACAATCATCCTGGACTCCTACTTATCAGTTAGTTTAGCTGCAGCCCATCCTGGACACCTGCCATTCCCAGATACTACTTATCCCTATGTCCTGTTTTTCTGGCCTGTTTTTCTTAACACTCATTTTGTACTAAGGTCATAGGGCCTAAAACTATGCCAGCTACAATGGTTTATCTGATACAAGAATTCTCAGTATGTTCTCCAGCTGTGCTCTTATTTTTTTTCTCTGTGAATCATGCACCTCAGTAATTTTCCATTGCTACTGTTACAAAGCCATCAAAATTAACATTACTTAAAACTGATTCTAAAGGTTCACATGTTTCATTTTGTAATTTTGTGTCTGCCCCTTGTCTCAAAACAAATGGAGTACTTTGAGCATGCAAAATCATTTCAGTCAATTGACAAGATCGTTGCAACAGTTTGGGCTAGATTTCAGATTATCTGCCAAACTTAACATTTAAAATGTTACATCTTACGAAACAGTTTTAGAAGGCAAGTGGTTTAATGTTTGTCCCTTTTATACTTAACAACTATAGTGCAGTTATTTTTCTTTTATTTTGGTGTTATTAATTCCTGTTTATAAATATTAAAATTATTGAGAAGAAGACGTTTTTAATCACTTTCAAATTATTTGAAAATTCAGCTCATATAAAAAGTTTTGGAGGTAAAAATAGGCTCACAGAACTGATAAGTGTTGGAGTTAGTATGCTAGCATCTCACCACCAAGTCTTTTGGGTAGAAAATTTTATTTAAGCCCATTGTATAAACTAGGCAAACAGTGGGTCTGAGCATCCACCTTGAATCTTAGTTGACTCCATTAGTACACAAGATAACTTGGAGAAGGTGGTTCTCACTTCTCCTTGTTGGAGCTACGATACTTGGAGAAATCAGACCAAAAGAGGATGCTTCAGGACAGTAGGAAGGACGCTTAGGAGCCACCACAAAGAGCATCTACTGACTGGTCCTGTAGATATTGACACTGTTTAATTTTCTCCAGGTAATGGAACAATCATGACCCTATTTGCCTCTTAGGTCTTGGGATGAAGCATATATAGTTACCAAAGTCCCTCTAGCATATAGAGAGACTAAACCTTCATATCCCATATTCTGGTTGTCAATAATTTCATGCTTTTTTATAAAAATAAAGGTGAACTTGTATCACAGACAAAGTTTGAAATTTTATATCACTAAATCAAGTTGACAGAAAACACTTGCCTGTGAAAGCTAATAGTGTGCGGAGAAAAAGAGAATGAAATATTCTTTGCTTTAGACTTGCAATAAAACTTTCAGTGCTTCACAGTGCCTCTGGTAGATATTCGTATCCTCTCTAAGGAGCTGTGACTCATCATCTGAAGAACACTAGTCTGGATTAATGGCTTTCTCCAAGAGATAACTTTTTTTCTTTTCAGTGAATAATCATGTCTGAGGACATGCCACCTTTTCTTTAGTGTTTATATCCATAACAGAAGTTGAAAATGCTATGATTCTAGATTCTTCATTATTCCACACTCATAGGAGTAAAAGAGTAAAATGGCTTTGCTGGAAAGCAGGGCAGATGTGATTATGAAACACGTTCTTACATTCACAACTAGCTTTGCTTTATTCTACATAAATTACTCAAAGTTTCATGTTAATGGCATAGGGGAGTAGCAGGGGATGAAGCCAATGCAATGAAAGAAACTAATAAAGCAAAGCATCTCTGAGTCTTCTGACTCTGACTCCTTGTGGTAACTATGTTACTTTAACATACTTTAGCATACTTTAGCATACTTCACTTTAGCATACTTCAGTCAGCTGCACATCCTAAATTTTATAATAATGTAAATCTGAAACCTCTAATTTGGAACACTCTGTCTAATGTATTGATGAATCAAAGCTTGTGATAAAATTGAAACAACAAGGGAAAACCGCATCTGACAAGAGTTTTCCAGAACATTTTTATGTGTGTTTCTGTTGCGTGTATTCTTACCAGATCTTTATTCTCACCCCCAAAAATAATGTAAATCATGTAAGAAAGGTAAATGAAAAATGATGAGAAACATTCCTAAGAGTTTTAATTTGCTTTGAAGGAAAAACACGTCTTTAAATAGATCTGGAAAGCCTTAAAAATGATGCTGGGATGTCAGAACAATGACACCATTTGTGGCATTGATGATGCAAATCAATATCAGAGTGACACAACGTCAGTAAAAGTTATTCTTCTATGAAACAAACACATCAGGAAATTTAAGACCTAATTATGTTGTGTGCAGAAAGGGAAGCCTGAAGCAAGAGATATAAAGAAAAGGTGCTGTATCAGTAAATCTGAGGCCTAAATTAAGTAGACAAAGAAACATAAGTGCCATCAAAAATACACTACTTATGGCCTTATATTCCTTTGAATAACGTCCATAGCAATGAATAGCATTGATTCTTCATACAGACAGAATAGAGATCTCTACAGGATGGGAGAAGATAAAAAGAAGGTTGGGTCTATAATTCCTTTCTGCCAGGCCAAATTCTGAGACATCCAGAGTCTTTCTGAGCCAGACATAAATCAGAGCATCATGAGACGAGTAATTCCAACTGGGGAGATCTGCTGACTTAATAGTGTATTCATATTGACAAAAAAGGCTTACAGAAGAATGAAAACTCAGGCTTGTAACATGCAAATAGTGTAGAATAAAGTGAGTTAAGATCCCCACATACAAAAAGCTGCTGAAGAGAGAAGTTTCTGGCAGAAAGAGCCAAAGAGACCTTTCCTCATTAAAACCAATACTTTGAAATAAGTTCAGGACTTAGAGGCATGTCTGTATGGCTCACACACAAACCCAGCTCACACGCTCTGATTACCCATGTGCTGGCACAGGAGGTTTGCTCGGATCCAGGTGTACAGCATGGTTGAAAACAACAGAGGCCACAGATGGACTTGAATGTAAATACCAGTCCTACCTGAACTGTTGACAAGAATAGTGGGAACGTGACCCAGAAAACAGCAGGGGTGGACTCAGCAAGGAAAAATGTTAGCTGGAAGGTGACAGTGCTGTGGGATGTGCAGGAAAGCAAGACCTTTGACAGCTGCATGGGCAGCAAAAGAAGATCAGGGAAAATGTTGGCCTCCTTCTAACAGGAGAGGGCAATCTAGTGGCAAAGGACATTAACAACAGTTGATGTCAAAATTGTGAGAATTCAAAAATTTATTACAAGAATGCTTGAACGGCATTGGTGTTTGTTAGTGGATCAGGATCCATTTGACTTTAAGAAAAAAGCAGGAAGCCTGCTGAATAAAAAATCTAAGACATAGTCTAAATTTTACATACCAGAGAATCATTAAAGTAAATTAGGAAACTGCTGGAAGGAAGAGATAAAGGTAAGACTAAAAGACATACACTTTCCTTGTTTTAGTAATTTGAAGAAGCTTAATTGTGGAGTATCCTAACTCAATATCTGAAACAGAACTTTACATAAGGCCAGGTAATGTTATTAGGAGTATTGTGAAGCTGAATAACCAAACTATCAGAAAGTAATTTGAGATGTTCTGCAAAGCACTGCAGAAGTAAAAAAGATCTATACAATTGTTTACTACCTACGCAAACTTAATTAAGCTGAATTCAAGAATTTTCATTGAAGTAAAAAGTGCAGGCTTTGGCCTTAAAATGTACAGGCAAGTTCTTGTTATACTTATACCTCCATGGTGCTCTTTTTACTTTCCCTTCCCTTCTGTCTCCTGCTATGCATCTCAGTAACATCTAGCTTGATTTTTCACTTGAAAAACTAAATCTGGGAATTTTACAAAAGAAAAAAACACACACACCCCCCTTCCCCACTTCTATAAGAATGTCCCTTAATGCAAAAGCTTGCCCCCAATTTTCTCTTATTGTCCTCCTGGACTTCTGTTTAGTAGTTTCCTGCTCAGGTAGGCATTTTCAAGGGGGAGCTATTGTTAAAAAAAATAAAAGTGGGAGAGAGAGAGATCAATTATGATCTGTACGGCAGCTTCACCGTATGGTATGCCCAAAGAAGACACTAGCAACACAAAAAACTGCAACTCATTGTGTCGTACTGCTGAATTATGCATACCTCATTACCTTCTCTTGTAACAGAGGTCTGATTCAGAAGACATGACATAATGCCTATATGACAGTTCTCATTCTCCAAGTGGTCCATACGAAGGTTTATTTATAAGGGGTAAAATGAGGATGTGCAAGGTGAATAAAAACTTTTTTGAGCAGACCAAATATTGACCTTCTCTGTCTCTCAGTGGTTTCCATGTTCACGAACTCACAGGCCACCCAGTGCAGAAAAATGGAAGAGTCCTCCTTCCATCTCTAAATTTCTGCCAGAAGCCTCAGATCTCTGATTAACAGATGGTTGACTATTGCTCTGCAATATAAACAAAATACAGTCCAAATGCTTGTAAGGCCTTTGCACTGCTGTACATGTACACAGATGGTACATGGTAGCTGATAGCCCGATCTAGAAATCCATCTATTCAGAGCCCCCTTTAAATCCTTTTATCACTCTCTTTGGAGCCCTGAATGAAAATTAATGCTTTTAGCTTTGCTTCTTTTTTTAAAAGTCTCCACTACCAACCACTGTTAAAGTTTTGCACAGTGAAGTACCTGAAAAACCTCTGCCAAAATCCTGTGATTTAGTGAAGAGCAAAAGAGAAAGAAACAATGAAAGAAAGAAGGAGGAAGACAACTCACTTCAACTGTCTTTGAAAAAGAGGAGCAAGGTGGGATTAGAGCATCAGACGAGACAGTTCAGACACAAAGCACAAATGACAGACAGAACAGGTTCATCATGCATTAGAGTATTGGTGTCTGCTGGCTGATTTTTGGCAGCTGCTTCTGCAAGAGCAACCACTTGCTGCTTGCTGCTTTAACAGCCAGTAGCTGAGAGCAAAACACAGCATCAGTCACTCGAATGAAAAGTGCTCGATAGCTCATCAACAGGGCTCCTTGTGCTACTGCTCTGCAGGTTGAAGGGTGAGTGCTTTAGCCTGTTTATTCTTGACTAAATTGCACTATTTTCAGGAATTATTTACAAGAGAGTTGATAGGGGGAATAAAAAAGAAAGCCACAAAAGCTTTAGCTCAGTTGTAATAAGACATTTACCCTACCAGTGTGTTTTCTGTTTTATTTTGGGTTTTGTTTGTTTTAGTTTATTTTTATTTTGCTTTTAAATACCTAAGTTGTTATAATTTAATTTAGAAAGATTCAAATTACCATTCTAACTCAAAAGCTACACCACAAGTCAAAATGGGATGCAATTCTAAACGCCTCATATCATTACAAAATTAACGATAAGAACATCTCATGCAACTGCAACTAAACATTCTAAATGGCTGGTAAAATTACACTTTATTATTACTAAACGGAACTGGAAACAGGACAGGCTGCTGATAAGAATCAGTTACAAATGTAAAATTGATCACTAATTGGTCAGAACTTCACAGATAATCAACTTGTTAAAAGCTAATCAAACAAAAGTTACAAGTTAAACAAACAAATCCTTCCCTCCAAGTCCTTCCTTTTGAGACCCTGCTAGCTCTGAACTGTGAATCCTTTCACTGATCATTTAACAGACCAGCCATGTTTAGGTTCCATCCTTGCTCAAACTGTAGACAGACAGGAGACTGATTTCATAAAATAAAGCCTTTAGCACCAGTGACTCCTGTTACAGCGCATTACCACCTCGGTTGTACTGGCACAGCTGTCCGAGAGGGTTTGCTGTGAACTAGACCAAGGAACTGATCCAGCTGGAAGTAATCCCATGGATTTTTTTTTTTAATTTAGTTTTTTACTTCAAGCCAGATCACTTTCCCTGCCTAGCTTACTGCAGGAGAGCATGAGTGGGAACACTCAGGGAGATGGCAGTTATCTCTGATGAGTCTCATCGTTGGGTACTTCAAAAATGGTAGGCCATGGCCTAGGAACTTATTTTTTTAGGATTTTTCCTTTTAAACAGATGCAGATTATACATGCAAAAGCAGTCATTGATACTCAACATTTAAAACATCACAGAGTCTCTAATTTTTTGAGTGAGGTATATAACGTAGCCTCAAAGCTGTGCATCAGTGCACCCCAAGACTGAGCTATGTAACATTGATAATGTTGTGATTTCTTTTTTCTCTCCAGTTACATGTCATCTTCTGTTTCCCTCTCTGTAGCACCAAGTTTACAGCCACTAGGCTCAGGCTGCTTGACACTCTGGGATCTTTCTCCACTTCACAGAGAACAACTTGGGTATGTTCATTTTACTCTGCTGTTTTAGCCTTGAACCAAAGCATCCATGCTTAACTTGGAAAAGCTTAGCTGCAATAGATTGTTCCACCCCACTTAAGTCTATTCAGGACACTTCAGCGGAAGCTTACACCTATAATTAGGGGCCAGTCTTGCTTGGGTTCCTGATGTGCAGCAAACTCCACACTTGAGCTCAGATGAGCAATAAGTGGAAGTTGGAGGATTTATAATGTGCAGTTGTGAGGAAATTTGTCTTGGGAACATGTACTTAAGTGGTGGTATAGACATGCTGAGTGTTATCTGCTGAGAGCAGTTTGTTCCTGAAACATTCAGTTATTGCTTCAGGGGACTTTAAATATCATTACTTGTGGCCCAGGTAATCACAGGTACTCAGGCTCATACAAGAAATGTAAGCTTTCCATGGTGCTATTTCACTGAGACACAGATGGAGATGTATGATTTATCTGAAGTCACCCAGGGATACAACAATCAACCTCACCAGGCCAATTCCCAAAAGTGCACAGCCAGCCTTCATAATAGATGTTGACTAAGTACACAGTTGGCATGAGGAGTAGAAATAGATTCCTCCACTGAATTCTGTTTATCACTATAAACAATTTACATGGATAGCAGCTTGTTGTGGGGTTGATGATTCATTGAGATGTCTTTTTAGATCATGCTTGCAGTGAAAAGAGGAAGTCAAGAGTATATGTAACTCAGACATGTGTGAAACTAGTCTCTCTGAGGCTCGTGAGGCGGCTATATTTTGGCTAATATAGGATTTCTAAACTGTAGCATCATCCTCAGTGGTAGGTGGCAGAAAGCCCCTCACAGAGAGGTGAGGAAAAGGCGTAAAACTGTCAACTGTGAGTTATGCTTGGAGTCTAAAGATGACGATTCATTACTGAAGCCATGTACACAGTACTCGTAGCACCTCAACTTCTAGCATTATCTGCACTCGGTCTTTTAAGTTTCACCGATGGTGATCGCAGCCCAAGTTCTCATTTGCACAAACATTTTTTTTTACAAGTTGGCCAAAGGTCTTCTGCCTTTCGTTGCCACATGTTTTTCATTGGCAGTGCAGTCTAGAAAAACCTCAAGATAAATGGGATTCAGGTCCCTGCTCTGCTCTGTGTACTGCGCTCACAAACATATGTTGTGAAGTCTATAATGGTTTGCTGTAACAAGCAATTTGCTGTGTAACAGGTGATGAATGAGTTATAATGTTTTACTGCTCTTGGCTAAGTACATGAAGTGGCATGTGCAATGAGCATATTTCAGGGTTTATTCAAGTATGATCATTGAAACACTTATGCTCTTTGCTCTTTGCAAGAGGCAAGAGGAAATAAAGACTGATGGTTTTAATTAAACTCTGGCATTCTTTGAAACTGTTTGCTCTGGTTTTTGCTGTTCTGGAGTATTAACTACAAAGTAGTTTGGCAGAGTTATGCTTAAATTATGCACTAATATTTGGCACTAGGCATTACTTGAGAGGAAGAGGGTTGTTTGTGAGATTCTCCTTACATATGCAGCTGTGCTGGGTGCTGCAGGGAGGCTGCCCATGTCAGGGAAGCAGTAACTGGTGACAGGATCTGACAAGAACTGGACAACCCAGCAGGATTCTGTGCATTTTCTCCATACACATTTGGCTTAGATCAGTGGATATCATTGCTTACACTAGCACCTGCTGACATTGTTACCCCTGTTTATTCTCTGCCATTTAGTTTTCTTCCTGCTAAAGAGAGTGGGTCTTTCTAGGGGAAGGAACTGCACTATATCTGCCCTATACTAATAAAGCTAGAAGACAATTGTTGTAATGTTATCATATTGATAATGGTAAAAATAAGCTTATGCAGTGACTGAAATATGTACTTACACCTATCTTAAGACAGAGGTTTTTCCTAAATCTCAACATCTGAACTCCCAAGACCCAATTGCATTGAGAACGAAGCATTCTCTCACCTCCCTTTTAGGTTGACATCATTAGATTTCCATAAAAATCTGGAATCAAACCATCTGGCTGGTTTGCAGCCACAGTAAAAAGCTGTCATGCAGTGTTATTACTCCTTTCTTCTTCCCAATCCTAATATCCACTTTCCCCTGTTTGAGTCAACATCATGATGTTGACATTGAATGTCTTCTGTTATTTGAATTTCATGCCAAGCTGCTGCCTGGCAGTAACCTGATTGGTCCCTGACATCAGCATAACAAAACTATGTGAAATTAAAACAACTGAGAAACCCAGTGGGGGGGTGGAGGAAAGGGGAACAAAACAAAACAAAGCAAAAATCCAGCCATTTTTGTGCATACTATAATAACGCAAGTATGCACTGATGGTAGGGTGTATACTTCCCCTGACATCAGATACATGAACTTTTTTTGTTTTAATCAGAAAGAATACCTGTCATCATCTAACTTAATGTGCTGACTTAGCTTTACAGAGGCTAGATGATCATCTTTTCTTCCCAAAATCAGAGGGCTGGGAATCAGGTCTTATGATCGAGAAGTCAGATCTTGTCATTAACAAAGGACTAAAGAGCAAAAGTGATGGAAACAAAGATGTACTGTCAGCAGCATTTGCTTCTTGATTCTGAATCTTCAAATGACCAGATAGTTTCACACATTTTCATGAAGAGGATTATAGTCACTGTCTTGCACAATAAATTATAGAACCCCAGTCAGTGTGTTCCTTTTCTGGCAATTTCTAACACTGATATAATTTAAAAAAGCTTTCTCCAATTTGTTTTGTCACCATCAGAAAGAAGATGAAACCCTGAAAATGCCAACTAGATGAGTGCTTCCGTACTGACATATTTTGTCTTATTAAAACATTTTCCTAAACACAAAGTAGGCAAATGCTTAACGGCTGGATGACAGAAATCTGAGTTACAATAAACTTTTTTAAAAACTTGTGAACAAACTCAGCTTGTACAGGAGCCTGATCAGCAGGACCCTATGGGAAGCTGTCCCAAAGAGTAAAGGTGTCCAGGAGACCTCAACAGTCCATCCCAGCATGTGGAACAACAAGCAGTGTGTGGCAGGAGACCAGTGTGGCTGAATGGTAGCGCCTGGCTCAGCCCACCCCACCAAGTGAGACACACAGAGTGGGGGAGCAGGCAGGGGCTGCCCTGCAGCCATGCAGAAGCACTGCCCAGGCACACAGGGGTGGAATCAGCAAGGAAAAATGTTAGCTGGAAGGTGACAGTGCTGTGGGATGTGCAGGACAGCAAGACCTTTGACAACTGCATGGGCAGCAAAAAGAAGATCAGGGAAAATGTTGGCCTGCTTCTAACAGGAGAGGGCAATCTAGTGGCAAAGGACATTAACAAAGATCCAAAACATTCTTTGCCTTGGCCTTCACTGACAAAGGTCTGCACTCAGGCCGCCTATGTTTTTGTGCTTAGTCACAGGGTTTGGGAGTGAGAGAAGTTCATGATAGGTGAAGACAAAGCTAGGGACCCCTTTATTAAACTGGACATATACAAACGTATGTGAATAAATGGGATACCTCATCGGGTGCTAAGGCTGCTCTCCTTATGCTATGCTTCATTAAGATCAAATGTGTCAAAATTAAAACATGCAAAATAGTCACAAGCAACCACAAATCCACAAGAGAATGCAAAACTCAAGAAAGCCTGAGAATTCAAATATCAGTCATGAACTGTTCTCAGTAATGCCTTCTGCAGTGCTCCCTCTTCCCTTTCAGAGACACTTTGGGCTATTTAACCCTGCTTATCTGGCTCCATCTTGCCCATCAGTACACTATTTACAAGTCAAGCCTCCATGACTGTTCCAGCTTCAAAGACATTTTTCAGGCCAGGCTTACAGAAAAACATCTGGATCGATTCCAGCTTGCTTTAATGGAGCATGAGAGTGCAGACATTCAAACAGTAGCAATGGGTTAGGGCCAAGCAGCTTATTGTATTGTTAGGGTTGCAGTAACTGATTGTAAAATAATGATCACTTTGAGATAACATTTACTTCTGACATAGATGACTGTTTTGGGTTTGGGACATACCCTAAAGTGATATTATGGACATGGGGCATTGTTTTTAGATACAAAAAGTGTTGCTGTGATGTAGACATCATCATATCAAGGTATTAACAGCCACGGAAATTATAGTTTCACAATATTCATAAAGTTCATAATGTCTGGTACCAGGAACGCCCAAAACCGCAAAACAGTTTCTAATTTGGGTCAACTAATTCTTATCACTTGCAGAGATACGGAAAATATTCCCTAGCAAGGTGCTACTGCATAATTTTATATCCCAGAGAGTCGCACTCAGTTCTACAGGATCCATAATGGGTAATTAATGAATCTTCTCTAACTAGCCAACCACATGCACATTGCCGAGCTTGTGAGTCAATACTACTAATTCACAATGACATCAGCTGGTGGCTGGGGATTGTTCTTCACAGTGTGCCACTGTTTAACTCGTGTATGATACTAATTACACTGGCACATGTTAAATGATTCAAGCTTCCTTGGACTCACACACAGACGTCAGTAAGGTTCATTCATAACCATTAAGCACTGACCCACTCTGGAACCTGTGCACAGTGCATGCTGCCCCAGTTTTCAACACAGAAAATGGCAATTCCTGTTACAGCTGAGGCTGCCAGACACATTGTTTTTTCTGGACTTGTCTTTTTTCATGATAAGAAATCTTTTCCAGGGGGAATCTGAAAACTCTACACTGTAATTAGTGGTGTCCAAGCATGATTATGGATGAATCACCCAGTATGCCATATACACGACATATCTCCTCATAACTATGCTGCTGTCTGGAGGCAGCAGACTTATGGCAGATGTAAAGAGGACAAAATAGGTTTGCCATTGCCTGGATGTTCAGACATTCCAAACAGGTGCTGCACCAATGGCGTGCACATTTGCAGTAAACCTGATGTATGCAAGAGCTGCAAACTCATGCGCATTTGCAAGTCACCTGGAGAGTACATACACACAGGTTAGGAGCCACAGTTACCCTTGTCAGGGTGACACACAACATGGTCTGACAGCTATTTTGAAAAAATGAAATGGTGTTGCCATTCTGAAAATGGCATTGCCAGAGCCAAATCACTTTTATAAGTGATTTTGAGCTATTATAAATGACTTTGAGGTATTTTCTTGCTGCACAAAGAGAAAGAAAGAGGAAACTGTGACCTCAGGAGACTGCACATGACTAATTCTATGGCTGGTATCTGAATACTGAAGTGGTGGAGATATGGTGAATGAAAGGGACTTTTTTCAGAGGTTGGTTTCCATTGCATCTTGCAAGCAGTGGGAGAAGCCATTGCTGTTAGTGAGGAAACTGGACCTATTTTGCTTCTCCCTTTTAGCTCATGAATGCAACAAACTAGTAGTGCTTCTAATTACCAACCTCTGTACATTTCAAAAACGTGTATAAAACAGGTCCAACTGACAATGATTGAGAGACCAAAGATCATTTCATTTTGTGCATTTAAGGTACTTGGTGCAGTGAGAGCTTGCTACAGCTTTGTTTTAAAAGAAAATAAAAATCTGGCAGTCTGGCAACACTTGAGATAGTGATCTGGAAATTACACTAAAAAAATTACCCTACATTACTGACGAAATAAATTATTTATAGAAGTTTTTCTCTCAGTTACACTGGCTTCATCTGTGTGTTCAGAAAAAAGCAGAGATCCTTTATGACAATTTTAGGTAAGTTTCAATACCATCAAGATAGCAGAGAGGAAATAGCTCAAAACATATTAAAGAAATTTTTCTCAGTCTTGAAATATGCAACTATTTAATTAAGAATAGGAAAGCTAGATTCCAATCACCAGTCCACATATTCAGAATATATTCCAGCAAGAACTTGGACTCTCTTAATTTTTTGTCATAATAGAGTATTTCTTTCCTGCTCTTCCACCCATTCCAAGAAACTCAGTCTTTCTTGAAATGAAATCCCTTATGAAATAAGATAAAATTTTATTCACAGGTTCAGAACAACTAATCTTGCACAAGCTTAAAAGTGATGTTTTTATTAAGGAAAGAGACAGCAAAAGAATAGAATAAAACTTCTGAGACAAGTTTCACTCAGCCTGTAGGGCTTTGCATCTGAATATCAAAACAGCAGTCACCACACTGTCTTTCCTGAAGCAGGGAGAAAAACAATGCCTTTTGAACGAAAGAACTGCACACATACAAGTGAAAGACATTCTCAGTCAGGCATTTCTACTCCATTTCCCTTGCTTAATTTATGATTGTTTTTTCTTTAATTTCATGATGGATGATTTTAGACTTCGGGAAAGTTTATACTACAATGTTGTGGCCAGATGTGTGCATCAGAAAAACGATTGCCATGTGCCCTTCCTCATTTGCACCTCTAGATTTACCATCTGCTACATGGCAGTGAGAGAGTCATTGAAATATTTGTGTTTTTCAAATATTGAACGAGGAACTTGATTAGTAAAAGGAACATTATATTAACCGTAAAGCTACTGTTCTTTTTCCATTTCACTACAGAGTTTTTGCATAAAATCCCCGTGTGCTTGGCTTGTTGCTGTAAGTCAAGATAAACAGTTTACATCATGACTGCAGCACCAAGTGCACTGTTACATTTACATAGTGTTTAAGATATAAGAAGTGTGATAATTTCTTTTTTTATTAATAACATTATCTTCATTTGGCATTTGAAAGTTGTTTCTTCTGACTGAGTAATACTTAATAGGTCAAAATATCCTTTCATTGATTCACTTGATATTTCATCCCAGTATATTCTTAACACTTTTATCCTTCAGATATTTCTTCATTTGTAATTTTATATCCAAACCTTCTGATATAAACATAAAGCCTTAGGAGGCTTTATTTTTATTGCTGTTATTCTTTTCTCTGCATTTTTCTGTATCCAGTGCTTTTTTTGTAAATCTAGTAGTTTGATCTAGCAAATCGGTGGATAAAGAACTGGCTGGATGGCCGCACACAAAAATTTGTGGTCAATGACTCAATGTCCAGCTGCAGACCAGTAACGAGTTGCGTCCCTCAGGGATGGGTGCTGGGACCGGTCTTGTTCAACATCTTTGTTGGTGACATGGACAGTGGGATTGAGTGCGCCCTCAGCAAGTTTGCCGATGACACCAAGCTGTGTGGTTCGGTTGATACGCTGGAGGGAAGGAATGCCATCCAGAGGGACCTTGACATGCTTGTGAGGTGGGCTGATGCCAACCTTATGAAGTTTAACCATGCCAAGTGCAAGGTCCTACACCTGGGTTGAAGCAATCCCAGGCACAGCTACAGGTTGGGCAAAGAAGAGATTCAGAGCGGCCCTGTGAAGAAGAACTTGGGGACTTTGGTCAATGAGAAACAACATGAGCCGGTTTCGATGGGCGCTTGCAGCCCAGAAAGCCAACCATATCCTGGGCTGCATCAAAAGGAGCGTGACTAGCAGGCCAAAGGAGGTGATCCTGCCCCTCTACTCTGCTCTCGTGAGACTTCACTTGGAGTATTGTGTACAGTTCTGGTGTTCTGAAGATAAAAAGGACATGGAGCTGTTGGAACAAGTCCAGAGGAGGGCCACTGGAACGATCAGGGGACTGGAGCTCCTCCCGTATGAAGATAGGCTGAGAAAGTTGGGGCTGTTCAGCCTGAAGAGGAGAAGGCTGCGTGGAGATCTCATAGCAGCCTTCCAGTATCTGAAGGGGGCCTATAAGGATGCTGGAGATGGACTATTCGTTAGGGACTGTAGTGTTCTTTCAGCATAGAATTTTGGGATTTAGGAATGAACAAATGGTCAGGTAACCTAGAAAATAATAAGGTAG
The DNA here is from genome assembly GCA_026283785.1 of Coracopsis vasa. Lineage (NCBI taxonomy): Eukaryota > Metazoa > Chordata > Aves > Psittaciformes > Psittacidae > Coracopsis > Coracopsis vasa. Next base: position 60,637 of record JANHGB010086497.1, read on the forward strand.
TAATCACTGAAGTACTTTGCTTCTATTTTAGCTCTGAAAGAAGACTTGTGTGCCTACAGATTGACTCACTTTTTTTGGACTGTATTAATTACTCCAACTAAAATATAGTTTCTTCCTGCTTATTTTCTTCTCTTATTGTACACACTGAAGTTTCTACCGAAAGGGTAAATAGACTGAAATTAAAGTGTTTTTAGCTCCCTTGAAATTATTACATCAATGTGTACAGGATTTTTTTAATTTACACTTTGTATTTCCAAAACAGTTTAGGTTTTGATTATGGCATTTTAGCTGAACAGGTACTAGAAAAATTAAATTACAAAATTATGACCAAACCAGATTAAAAAAACTCAAACCAAAACAAAAAAAAAACTTTTTTGCTTGGATTGTTTTTTTTGTTTTGGATTCAATCTACATATTTCCATGCCTTAAATGGCATAAATTCACTTAGGCAAATCTGGCCATTCAGGGTGCTGGAATTTATTGCAAAGATAAAACAAAAATTCCTTATCTGAAGAGGATAATGTAATAAACAAGTTAGAGAGGTGGCCAAAATCAAAGTTTTCAACATAAAAACCTCTTTCTTGTGTGATATGACATTCATAGTAGTTTGACATCCTGCCTGAATAACCTCATGCATTCTCTTTATTCACCCAAGCTTGATGCCAAATATCATTGCAACAGAATTTGTAGGTCAGTCAGCTGTGGAAGAAAGTGATGGAGAGTGGGATGAAGACATCAGAGAAAGACAAGGAACAGAGAAGAAAAGGAAGTGGTTTCTAGTTAGGTATCATCAGAAAGGCTTTTCTTCTGGAAAAGGTCTTAGGATCTATAGCAATGTGTTCAGGGTGAGATGCAAAATAGGCAATGGCTAACGTGGCTGGAAGCCTTGTCTGTTGCATTTCTCTCCCAGATTTTTCCATTTGTTCCTCTTTCTTTTGCAATTTTCTTTAATTTGCTCTTCCCTCTTGGTCTCTTTTTCAGCTTTTCACAATTTCTGAAGCCTGATAGAGAACAATCCTATTAAAACTACCTGCAAGCTGTCTTTCTTTCTCTTTTTCCCTGCAAAGACCTTGCCTACCTTTTGTTCTACCCATAGGTCTCCCCCAGTCTCAGGAAACAGGAGCTGTGACAGGATCTGCCATGTCAGAATACCTTTATTCATAGCCATCAGATATGCTGGGCAATTGTAGGAACTCCCTTAGTTATTCTTCCTCTATGTATCTCAAAAATGGGATGTGATGATCACTCAATTTCAGGGAATGAGGATGCAAACCCATCTTATCCATTATCTTAACTGTGATATAACGGGTTATAACAGGTTATAACGGGTTAAAACTTAAATAGGGGAAGTTTAGATTGGATATAAGGAAGAAATTCTT